>QKWP01000659.1:18419-36211 GCA_003550325.1 Gigaspora rosea
AAAAAAAAAAAAAAAAAAAAAAAAAAAATTAGAAAATTTTAAATCAGAAATATCAAATATTATACTACTATAGTTTAAACACGAGAAATATATATTAATACAAATATACAATACAATATATGAATTAAAGAATACTTAATTAAATAATATAATATGTATATATATTGGATCAACCATACAAGTTAGTAAATATGACAGGTTATGCAGGTCACAGATCAAAATTGAGCTAACCCAGGTCAGATAGATTAATTCAATATTAAAAAAAATAATGACAAAAAAAAAGACTTTGGTTAGAGTTAGAGTCTAGATATATTTTTACAATTCAAATATGATCAAAAACAAAATAATAAATATCTTTAGATCCAAATACTATTTATAATCTAGATATAATTTACAGCCCAAGTTTAGTCATTTCACTCTTCCCGACGATTACTTGCACCAAAATTTCTGTACAAAAATAAAACAAAAAATTTCTTTTAGTGACAGACGAAGCAACTTCATATATCGGTTTATATAAAGGTTAACACTATTAAGTGGGACTCCTTTGTATATTCGGCAAGCAAGCCAGAAGCGTTAGTTGTACAAGATAACTGGCAGTGGGTGCCCTTGGTACAAGAAATTCTGGTAGAAGCAACTCCCTTCTGTCGACGAAGATACCTTGGTTGGCTAGGTGGTGAACTAAAGGGAAATGAGTTTTTTAATACTATCTTTAGAGGTTTTTTGTCGCAAGTCCAAGAGGAAATTTTCGAACCCCCGCTACCATATTCTCGCTGAGTTTTTTTTTTTTACTAGAATTTTGGCAAAAAAGTGGGAATTTCGGCGTACCCCCTTCAAAGATCGGCATTGTTGTTCCTATCCTAATCGGGAAGAAGGTATGCAAGGTGGTAAACAGGAATGACGCATGACGAGATGGTGATGCAAAGTTGTTGGCCTTTCAGGTTTTAATTAAATTCTAGAATTTTCTTTTCTTTTCTCATTTTGTACGTATAATGCATTCATAAATGGATGTTTATATAGTGTTATACAATTTTTATCGTTTAGTGTTTAGACGTATTAGCACCTTCGTTTTCTATTTCTTTCATGACTTTTTCTCTTTTCTTTTCTTTTTTGTGTGTTTTTTCTTCTTTAGAATTTTTTTTTTGGTCTTGTTTGCTGTGTTCATTTAGTAGTTCATTCTCCTGTTTTAAGATTTCTCTTTCCTTTTTCTTTGTCTTTACAAGAAGCTCAGGGATAAAGTTTTTTGGAAGGAGTGGATTATGAAGAGGTAACTGGGTACTGCGTTATATTCGGAAGATGTACTTATGGTCAAAGATCATGGTCGCTTTCGTTTGACAAACACCAGTGCGACAATCCTTCTTGGGCACCATTTGTGGCAGCCGGGTTGCGGTCTATTAGTAAATAGATATTTCTTTTGTTGTATTTTTGGACTTCAAATAGTATCTAATAAATAGAGCAAGATTGTCTAAGGGGAAAAAAAAATAATTTACAGCCCAAATTTAACTTTATAAAAGATATATTTATATATTTTTTAGTTAAAAAATTTTTACTTTCAGATTTCTACTCTATAATACTTTATTAATAAAATATTAAAAACTAATACAAATAAAGTTTATTTTAAATATATTATTAATATTCTTTCCTATTTGCTATTAAAAAATTTAGTATAATGAATATTACCAGAAGATGTATATATCATCTATCTGATCTGAATTGTGACCCAAGTCAAAAAATTTCAAGTTGGGTTTGACCCAGATTACTATTTTCTGATCTGGATAAGATCTTTAATATATATACAGTCGCCTCTCTTTAATCTGAATCTCTCTAAACTGAATACTATTAAACTCTCTCTAAACTGAACAAAATCTTCCAGAACATTTGTAAATTTTATTAGGACCCCGGACATGTAGTACAGAGGTTATACATTACGCATTTCAGCAAAAACCCCTGAAATTTGAAAAGAAAAAATCAGTTTTTGGCAATTATCTTGGCATCCAGTGGTCCAATTTGAATGAACTTTTTTTTAAAATGAAGCTCTTAGTGAGGCGAATCTAACAAAAAAAAGTTTATTCAATTCTGATTACTGGATTAAAAGTTATTTAAATAAATAAATTTTGTCGTTTTCAGCAAATTAGGTCAAAATTGGCCAAAATCCAGTTATGACCTATATGAGAGATGTCCGGGGTCCTATTTTATTATAAAGTTCGGATAAGTCATATATAACTTTTTGAAAACTAGACTTTTCCAAATTTTTATATAGTAAAAAAAAGCAGTCCCGGCAGTTCAGATTAGAGAGCATGAACTGTATACTGAAGATCTACAAGTGCTAGTATATTATAAAGCTCTAGTATATACTATATATATACACATGTGGCTATTTCCAAATTAATAGAGTATATGTGTAAATACTAGAGTTGCAGGTGAAACTAATTAATTTCACTAGTTGAAACTTGTAAACCTGGTAAAACTAGATGAAACTAGTCGATATAATAAAACTAGTAATACTAGTAATACTGGTGGTACTGGCAAAACTAGTGATATCAGTGAACTAGTGATACTAATGATACTGGTGAAACTGGTAAAACTGGCAAAACTAATAATATGGCGATACTAGTGAAATTGGTAAACTAGTAAAATTTATGATACTGGTGATACTGATGAAACTAGTAATACTAGTAATATTTAAAATTTTTCAAAAAATTAACTTTGGTTTAAATAATTTTTTAAATTAAAATGTATGATTTTGAAATTTATTAGTAATAAAACTGTTCAAAATTACATTATCTAAATTTTATTACAAGTATTATTAGTATTACAGTATTGCTAATTTTACTAGTACCACTATTTTCACTAGTATTAATCAGTATTACTGGCATCACTAATATTACCAACATCACCAGTATTACTAGTATTACTGGTTTTACTAATTTATCAGTTTTATCAATTTCACTAGTATTATACTAGTATTACCAGTTTTATTGGTATCACTATTTTTATTAGCTTTACTAGTTTAACTAGTATTACCAGTTTTACCAGTTTATCAGTTTCACCAGTATTACTAGTATCACCAGTTTTACTAGTATTACTAGTTTCACCAATATCACCAGTTTCAACAGTATCACCAGTATTACCAGTTTCACCAGTTTCATCAGGTTTACTAATGCTTATTGGTGATTGGTAATTGTTAAAAATTGTTGTATTATTACAGTTTAGTTTCACTAGCAGCTTTAGTAAATACTCAATAATAAGCTACCTCTATCAATTAAGCATAAATTTTTTAAAGCCTATATATTCCAAAAATAAGCTATCCTGATTTTTTTGCTTAAAATTATTCAAAAAAGGTAGCTTATTTTTGGGAATATATAAGACAAAACTCAGACTCTATTATAATTTGGTTCAGATCTGGTTTGAAGTTTGCAAACTAGTTTGAGTCCAAATATATTTATACATATTTTGTTGTAGTAAACAAGTTTACTTAGTATATAATATTAGAATTAATTAGTAAAATTTTACAAATTATAAGATTTTATAGAATTTTATTAGGGGAGTAACAAAAATCAGTTGATTTTTTAGGGGGGAAGGGGTAAAAAAGTTGAAATTATATATAAGAACCTGACTATATGTATATTAAAAAAGAGGGAGGAGAGTAGGTCTCTGATAAAAAATAATCAGGTGAATAATGATACGGCCCTTAATAAAATTTTATAAAATTTTATAGTTCACAAATTTTTATTAATTAAATCTAACTTTATGTACTAAGTAAACTTGTTTAGTATCTAAAAATATATTAATTTAGCAAAATTATTTTTATTTTATTTGAAATTTAGAGAATAAATGCATATTGTTGGATTTTTGATCAAAAAAGTCAAATTTAAGCATCTTTGCTTCAAATTTTTAAGTAAAAAAAAACAATACTGCTAATTTAATGTATTTTTAAGTACTAAATAAGTTTACTTAGTGTATTAAATTAGAATTAATTAGTAAAATCTTGTAAATTATAAGATTTTGTAAAATTTTATTAATAAAATTCTACAAAATTTTATAATTCACAAAATTTTACTAATTATTTCTAATTTAATGCACTAAGTAAACTTATTCAGTACCTAAAAATATATTAAATTAGCAAAATTATTTTATTTTATTTAAAATTTGACTTTTTTGATCAAAAATTCAAAATTATATATCTATTTTTTTAAATTTCAATTAAAATAAAACCAATTTTGCTAATTTAATGTATTTTTGAGTACTAAACAAGTTTATTTAGTTTATAAAGTTAGAATTAATTAATAAAAATTTGTGAATTATAAGATTTTATATAAAGGTCAGACCTGTGAACCCTTTAGAGAGCTTCCAGAAATCAGCTGATTTCTGGGTGGGTGGGTGGGTTAGCTGAAGTATCAGGTGTAATTCTGGACAAAATTTCATAATTCTGGCCAAAGTTGCAAAATTATTTTTGACCAAAATTATAGATTTATTAATAATATTAGATAATTAATAACTTTTGAACTACTGGACCAAATTTGATAATTCAACTACCAAAATGATCATTTCAATAAGAGGATCATTTTGGTAGTAAAATCATCCAAATTGGCCCAGTTAATCAGAAGTTATTAACAATTAAAAATTAATTTTAATTGTTAATAACTTCTGTTCTACTAGACCAATTTCAATGATTTTACCACCAAAATGATCCTCTCAATGAGAGGATTCTAACAAGCCCAAAATCATTAAAATCCAATCACAGGATCCTAAGATCAAAATAAATTTGTGTTGCTATAAATGGATTATAATTATTTAATAAATTATAAAACTTTTATAGTAACACAAATCTATTCTGATCATAGGATCCTGTGATTGGATTTTACCGATTTTGGGCTCACTAGAATCCTCTCATTGAGAGGATCATTTTGGTAATTAAATCATCAAATTTGGTCCAGTAGATCAAAAGTTATTTACTATTAAATGTTATATTTAACTTTTAATAATCGTAAAATCTGATTGGCTAATTAGTGGTGGGTGGGGGTAGGCTCATAGTAAAAAAAAATCAGCTGATTTCTGGAAGCTCCCTTAGGGGCTTCCAGAAATTAACTGATTTCAGGGGAAGTAAGTAACTACTCTAGCATTGCCATCAAAATTTTACTATTACGTAATATTTGGCCAATAAAATAGGTGTAACATAACACAAAGCAGAAGATCAAAACAAAACGTTCACTTTTTCAAAAATCACCTATTTCTCTAAAATTTGTATAAGAAATCACTTTCGAGCTCTAACAAAAAAAATTCCTTGAGCAATCCTAGGAAAGATAGGAGTGAATAGGTTAGCTAAGTATCAGATATAATTCTGGCCAAAATTTTATAATTCTGGCCAAAGTTACAAAATTATTTTTGACCAAAATTATAGATTGATTAACAATATTTAATGATTAATTTACAATCCACATATGAATGATAGGATTTTATAAATTACAAAAGTATAATTTACTATGTTTTTTATATATGAATGAAATCTTTTTTTCTTCTATACTTATAAAAATTTTATATAGTTACAAAAAATAAAATATCAATATCTTTTTATCTACCAAACCAATTTCCAAAATTTTTTTATATTATATACAAAATAGTATTCTCTACATTTTTCAATTAGAAGATCTAGTATATTAACATAAAAAAAAAAAAGTTAGCTATGGAGAAAAAAAAGATTTCATAATTATAATAAATTAATAGTAATTTGCGCCTATAAAATACTATACTTCTTATGTGAATTAGCAATTAATAACTTTTAATTTACTGGATCAAATTTAATGATTTAACTACCAAAATAATCCTCTCAATGAGAGGTTTCTAGCAAGCCAAAATCATTAAAATCTAATCACTAGATCCTAAGATCAGAATAGATATATATTACTATAAAAGTTTAAAAATTATTACAAATCACCACTAGATCTACAATGCATAAAACAAAATAAACAAAACAAACTAAATAAAAATTAAATCTCTTTAATATTAGGTAAAGGTAGGCTTTCGTATGTGCCTGGGCTACCCACGGGTACCCATGGGTAGTACCACAAGGGCTGGACCAGGATATTAATTTTTGAACCTATGGATAAAGGTAAGGGCTTTAGGTACCAAGCTGTTACACAGATGGGTAGGGCTAGGGTAATGCTGCTACTTTGCCCTTTTAGCCCATGGATACCCATTAAACCATTCCATGTGACTAATACCCAATCATAATCTGGCAATGTACCAGTATATAACTGGTATATATATACTAATATAATTTACATGATACTATCACTTTAATAGATAATCTTTTATTTTTTTTTAATCCCACCTTTTTTTTTCTTTAAATATATCTAATATATAAATATTTATTTATTATCTGGATTTTAACGTTTAGTTTTATTATTAGTATTTGTTTTTGTATTTGCTTTGTTATTAACGGTCTTTTCTTTTTGCAGATTTAGAGTTTCGCTAAAAGTGAAATAAAGGATTTGGAACTATGGGACTTGGAACTGATTTGAGTTAAGTACTATTATATAATTTGCTTTTTTTAGTTTTTTTTTGTATTTTACACTAATGCCTTCTTTTGCCGAAGAAGGTGAAGTGGAACCGGGATTAGGATCTAGAAACGGTGGGACTTGGAACTGGCATTGAAATAAGTACCAGTCTTTAATTTTCTTTTCTTGTTGTTTTTCATATTTACTAATATTTTTTTTTCTCTTTTTTAGGTTTAGTGTTTCATCGGAGAAGGTGAAATAGAACTGGGATTAGGATCTGAAAGCTGGAACTTGGAACTGGTACTGAGATAGTACTAACCTTTAATTTCTTTTCTTGTTGTTTTTTTGTATTTGCTTACGTTTTCTTTTTCTTTTTCAGGTTTAGAGTTTTTCCAGAGAAGGTGAATGGAACCGGATTTGGGAATTTGGGATCCAGGAACTGGTACAAAAGATAAGTACTAGTCTTTTATTTTAGTTTTCGTTGTTTTTTTTATTCTTTACTAAATTTTTTTTTTCAGGTTTGTGCTTCGCCAAGAAGGTTGAAATAGGACCAGGTTGGAATCTGAGATTCGGGGCTGGTACAAAAAATAAGTACCAGTCTTTTATGTTATTTTTTTCTTTGTTCTTACTAATATTTTTTTCTTTTTTAGGTTTTTGTTTCATAGAAAAAGGTGCAATAGAGATTTTGGAACTGTGACTAGTATAAAAGATAAGTACCAGTCTCTCATTTTACATTGTTTTTTTTTCTTTTTTTTCATTCTTTACTAAAGTTTTTTTTCTTTTTCAGGTTTTTGCTTCATCGTGAAAGGTGCAATGGAGTATAAAAGATAAGTACCAGTCTCTTATTTTAGTTCTTGTTTTTTTTTCTTTCGTTCTTATTAATGTTTTTCTTCTTTTTCAGAAAAAGGTGTAATGGAGCCAGGAATAATGTTTATAATCTGGAAGAAAATTAAAACTGGTGCAAGACATGCGCATTTTAGTAAATTGATAAAAGGTGTTATATAATTATAGATAGGATAATAAGTAGTACTATATAGTAATTATAGGATCATATAATGATTATAAGATGTAAAAAATATGTAAACTTTTTTAATAAATTAAAATTTTTTTAATAAATTATATATTTTTTTATTATGTTATAAGTGTTATTATAGTAGATTGTTTTTATATTGGCTATATATCAATTATTTTTAGGCAATAATAGTTGGGCCTATGGGCTGTTCAAAGGGTACCCATATCCTAATGGACCGGGCACGAGTATTAAAAACTGAGCCCTAAAGTAAGGGTAGAACTTAGGCAATGGGCCCTTGTACAAACGGGTAGGGCTAGGGTACTACTAGTACCCGGCTCTACCCAGCCCATGCGGAAGCCTAGGTAAGGAAAAGGTTAAAGATTAGGATAGGCTCTGTATATAGTAAAATTTAGCAAGGAATTTTTTTTTTGCATAAAAAAAAGTAGTTTCATAGGCAAAATTTTAGGTTAGAAGCAATTTTAGAAATTTTTTAAAAATTTTTTGTTTTTGTTACACAAAAATTAATCTACATGTTACACCTGATCCTGAATTTTAATTGGTAATTGAACACCAGTAATGATCACCAGTGGTGATAAATAGCAAACTTCTAAAAGTTTTATAATTTATTAAAAAATTACAACCAAACCATTTATAGTAACACCGATCTCTGGATCCTGTAATTGGATTTTTATGATTTTGGGCTTGCTAGAATTCTCTCATTAAGCTGATTATTTTGTAGTTAAATCATCGAAATTGGCCTAGTAGATCAAAAGTTATTAACAATTAAAAATTAATTTTCAATTGTTAATAACTTTAATCTACTAAGCCAATTTTGATAATTTAACTATCAAAATGATCACTTCAATAAGAGGATTCTAGAAAGCCCAAATTAATTAAAATCCAATCACTGGATTCTAAAATAAAAATAGATTTGTGTTACTATAGAAGTTTTATAATTTATTAAAAATTATAAACTATTTATAGTAAACAAATTTATTTCAATCTCTAGATCATGTGATTGAATTTTATAATTTTGGGCTTGCTAGAATCCTTTCATTAAACTGATCATTATGGTAGTTAAATCATCGAAATTGGGCTAGTATATCAAAAGTTATTAACAATTAAAAATTAATTTACAATAGTTAATAACCTTTGATCTACTGGGCCAATTTCTATGATTCAGCTACCAAAATGATCAGCCCAATGAGAGGATTCTAGCAAGCCTAAAATCATAAAATCCAATTACAGGATCCAGAGATCAGAATAAATTTGTGTTACTATAAATGGTTTTAATTTTTTAATAAATTATTAGTAACACAAATCTATTCTGATCTTAGACCAGTAATTAGATTTTAATGATTTTGGACTTGCTAGAATTCTCTTATTGAGGGGATCATTTTGGTAGTTGAATTATCGAAATTGGCTAGTAGTTCAAAAGTTATTAACAATTGAAAATTAATTTTTAATTGTTAATAACTTTTGATTTACTAAGCAATTTCGATAATTTAACTATCAAAATGATCAGTTTAATGAGAGGATTTTAGCAAACTCTAAATTATAAAATCTAATCACAGGATCCAGAGATTGAAATAAATTTGTATTACTATAAATGGTTTATAATTTTTTAATAAATTATAAAACTTCTATAGTAACACAAATCTATTCTGATTTTAGGATCCAGTATAGTGTTACAAACTGACTGGTTTTTATCAGCTAGCTTAGCCAGCTGATAAAAATTTCAGCTAAGTGGCTGACTAATGGCTAATATATACCAATTGTGCTGAAATCAATAACTTAACTGATTCAGCAGAAAAATCATTCAGCAAATTTTTACTAAGTGTCCCAGAATTTATGATAACAGAGTATGTCCTAAATTTCTCTTCCTGAGGCATTATTTTATGCTTGCAATATTTATATACACACACCCAAGTGAGAATAGATAACTATATTAATCCTTAATAAGTACAATTTATTCTTACACCAAAAAATTATTATTATTTAATTCTCAAGGCTCACTGCATTAGCGCAATGCATTAACTTGTTGAAATATAGAACCTTAACTTTCATAAGAAAATCATAACATATATCTTTATTTCTGATTTTCTGTTCACAGTAAAAAATGCTTTAACGTTACTAAAATATGACAGATCTTTCAGAGATCTGGAAGTATTTCAATTAGATTAAATTTATATATAAAAACTCAATACAAAATAAAAAAAATTTGCTTTTGAATAGAAGTCTTTTGGTACATACTAGAGTTCTTACTCGGGTTGGGTGACCCGTACAGGTCACCTGACCCGATGGGTCACGGGTCGAAAATTGCTTTGACCCGGGTTAAACAGGTCAGAATTCAAAATAGGCAAAAACCTACTAAAATGCAATTTTCTTATAAATATCGTAATTTTGTGTAATAATCGTGTTAATCTACTATAAAATATAATTTATTTCTTTTATTTATCGCATCAAATAGAACACGGATATCAATATCATCCCAGAAATGCTATTATATTTTATTTCTACGATAAGTATTTTTTTTCTTTAAAAAATAGTATGTGCGCACACAATGTTCAATGTTCAAGTGCACACAATGTTCAATAAATTACATACGCGATTCTAATACTTATTTTAAATCTTCAGGTGGTTTCTTATATCTGTCTATCATTCAGTAAGTTTCCTCTCATTCTTAATGCAAATACATAGTTCAAATTTAATGATATATTTAAATGTATTCATTATATTTTTTTATGTGATATGTTTCTTGAATTTTTAAATGTATTGGCAGTTCGATTTTTAATAATTTATCCAAACCCGTAAGTACTTTATAATTTTCGTTCACTACTATCTGCCCAATTCAATTACTGTTTGTTACGTTGCTAAATTCAATTATTTTAAAACAAAAATAAAAATTTTTATTACCTAGTTAAATATATGTGAAACAGACCAAAGCTTTAGAGCCGATTTAAGAAAGAGAATCGATTCAACAAATTGAGGATTGAGTCTTGTTCGTTTTTCGGTAATAGTGAGACCCGCAGATGAAAAAAGGCGTTCAGATAGTACTGAAGTGGCTGGGATAGAGAGATACTTGCGAGCAAGTTTTGCAAGTATGGGATAATCAGATTTTCTTGATGCCCACCATTGACGTATGTTTGTTTTACTTGGAACCCTTGGTAGTAATAAATATGAATTAAATTCATGGTTAGCGATATTATTATCATCTTGACTTGAATGTTCTTGAAAACTGTCCTCTGGGTTAGAAAAAATATCTTCGCTATTCATTATCTCACTAGATGCTGTATCAGATAAATTATCTAACTCATAAAAAT
Organism: Gigaspora rosea; assembly: GCA_003550325.1. Lineage (NCBI taxonomy): Eukaryota > Fungi > Glomeromycota > Glomeromycetes > Diversisporales > Gigasporaceae > Gigaspora > Gigaspora rosea. The sequence goes on from QKWP01000659.1 coordinate 29,249, forward strand.
TAGTAGCTAATTGAAGGTATTCTATACTTGCTTCTGAAATAGTTCGATTCTTCTCATCTTCTGTAAATATTTGCATGTCCTTAGTACACGGATTAAAAAAAGCAGCAAATCGAATTGGCCTTGTTGGTTCTAAAAATCGTTTCTGAATTGATTCACGAAGAAGACCTCCAAATTTCTGAACATCAACATTATTTATTATTGTATAATCGAGTTTTATTTTAATAAAATTAATTGCAAACCATGCTTGAGAAAGTGTTGGATACTGTGAACCAGATAATTTTTTTGAAACAACCTCATATGGATACAATAATTTAACTAACTCGGCTACTTTTTCCCATTCATCTAATGATAACTCTTTGTCTTCATAACTTCTTAGCGAGCTATTATCATTAACTTCAACCAAAATCGACTTATACTTATACATTGCTGGTTTAAGGACCGTTAACCATTTTAATAAATAAAACGTCGAATTCCACCTCGTTGAAACATTACGAACTACAAAAAGAAAGTTATTCCAGTCTTCTATCTCCATTTGTGCTTCTAAAAGGAATTGCTTCTGCTTTGGACTTCCGCTAAAATGTGATACAACATCTTTACATCTTTTTATTAAATTAGTAATTTCTGAACACTCTTTTAACACATCATTAATCGCAAGTTGTAACGTATGACCAAAGCAATGAACTTTAAAAATGCTATATTTTTTTTCCAATTTTTCTAAACACGATTTAATATTTGACCCGTTATCAACTGTACCACTAACAGTTATATGTTTAAGTTGGAGACTATCTAAAATTTCAACAATTTTATTTAAAAGACATTCTGCGGTATGGGGATATGGGAGATATGAGATATTACCAATCATTTCTTTTATTTGAAAACTATCATTTATCCAATAAAGAGTAAGTCAGATGTATGGATCACAATTATCTGATATCCACATATCAGTTGTAAATGAAATATAACTAATTTCAGCGCTATCAAGAGCACATTCACGAAGGGTTCGTAATACTTTATCCTCGGAATTTATAAGAATTTCTTTCAAACGATCGTTACTAAGTATATTGGCTTGGATATCAAGCCCTTTAATTATTCTTTTAAACGTCTGTGATTGAATAATTTAAAATGGTTGAAGTTCCTCAATGATAAAAGCAACTACATTATTATCAAGATTTTTTTGTTTGAGGTTATTAAATGCATATTTTTTCATTTTGCTAAATGTTTGCATTATTGTTGACTGCGAGAATTCTGGTATTACAACAAATTCACACTTATTATTATCCTTTACTACAATCTTTACTCGACCATTTTCCACAAAATCTTGTGAAATATGATGCTTATTTCTCAAATGCCGCCATAAATTAGAAGTAGATCCATCCTTTAAATATTTTGCCCGTGGAATACAAGATTTATGGCGACAAACCCAAAATTCTGAATTGTTAATTAACATTGTCTCATAAAATTGTTTAACGGGACTACCACCTGCCCTTTCATTTCTTTTTCGTGTTTTAGCCAAAACTTGATGGCCAGTTTGTGATAATACGGACTGAAGTAAATCTTCATTATTTTCATTACCATCCAAATTATTAGATTCCGACCCATCTAAATCATAATCATCAGGCTCAAACACATTATCAGGCTCGAATGCATCAGTAGGCTCTAACGCATCACCAGCCTCTAACGCATCATCAGGCTCTAACGCATTATCAGTCTCTAACGCATCATCATGCTCTAACACATTCTCAGACTCTAACACCATATCTTCTAGAAATTCATCGTTCATATTATCTGCTTGGTAATTCTATATGATAAAATAAGATTGTTAATTATTTTTCACAACAAAATGAACTATTTCTCGTATTAAAGACTTACATTATGTAATTCTATTTGCTTTATGTTGATGGTAGGTTCAACGGTCTTTTTTTTTTTTTTAAGGAGGTTTATCGTAGTCTTCAACTGGCTTTTTATAATAATAATAGTACGAGTGTTATGACACACAAACGATCTAGAAGTATTTAATGGTAAGATTTGGGCGTTAGGAACTTTGAAATGCGTACTAATTCAATTTTTATATACATGCTTACAATGCAAGAAATCTAAAACTGTAATTCTTCTCTCACACCAATTCTGCAAAGCGATACAATGATTTTAAAAATTCCCATAAAATTTTCAGCCCTAGCTGATATTAGATAACGCCCCAATGCTTTGTGCTTATCTAATTCAGCCCCAATTCGTAAGTAACAACTTGGCTTTAACTATTTCGTGAACATGCTAAAATGATACTTTGAAAATTTCTACGTAGAATTTTACAACTATTCTACTTAAAACCACAAAAAAAAAACGTACCAATAAAAATATACCTGAGATTATTGACAATTTTAAATTATTCCTTAAAATACTTACTATCAGGGACCCAGAAAAATTTGGATTTTTATTTATGTAAAATTCCAAATTTTTACAAACCTCCGATTATAAACGATATGCCTCTTGGCGTATGATTTCTAAGAAAATCAACTTTATGTAAGAGTTATACCGATTTCTTCAAATTAGGGAGACAATCAAATTTATGCATCCTATGAATCCTGCATATTACCATTGTTTTTGACAATGGTAATATGCAGAATTCATAAAATTCGATTGTCTTCCTAATTCAGTAATTGAAAAGAGCGATTATCTTTAAGAAACTTTATGATTGTCCACATGACTTGTTGACCCGGATCATGACCCGAGCAAATAGCTGACCCGTCCGGATCACTATTTTCTGACCCAGGTAAGAACTCTAGTACATACCTCTAACAATTCAGCAAATGTTTATTATTGCTGTATCAATAATTAAAGTTTGGATATAGATCTGTGTTCGATTTGATCTATTATTATATATACTTATCACGTGAATGGTATACCCTTAGCCATATTAGCCAGCAGATACACTTATATCAGCTGGCTTTGCCAGCTAAGGCGCCTTAGCCGCAGCTGCTCTAGCCAGCTTGTAACACTAATCCAGTAATAGCATTTTAATGATTTTGGGCTTACTAGAATCCTCTCAGTTAGAGAATCATTTTGGTAGTTAAATCATTAAAATTGGCACAGTAGAACAAAAGTTATTTATTATTAAATATTATATCTAACTTTTTAATAATCGTAAAATCTGATTGGCTAATTGAGGTATCAGATGGGGTGAATGGGGTAGGGGTAGTGTTGTGAGTTGGTAGCTACCGGTAGATATCTACTACTAGTATCTACTGGTAGATACCGGTAGATACCAGTAGATTTTTAATATCAGTAACATGATATGTCACGTATAAATTTTTTATATATAAAATTATATAAAAAAACATATAAATTTACTATAACTTAGGGTGTGGCGACATAGAGAAGCTGTCTGGTTGTCACCCCCAAGCGGCAGGTCTAGAGTTCAAATCCCACTAGAAACGAATTGAAAAATAGGCCTGTGTTATAGTAATATTTGTTTATCGATCGGTCGGGTAAACTACCTGTAACCTTGGTTAAAGCCAAGAGACCAAAACAATTAAACCCCGTTTGGCAAGTCCCAAGTGGAGAGGTAGTTGGACTTTCAATGGTACCGGGAAAAAGAATCTTAGCGGTGACTAATCAAGAAACTGGACGGACAAGAGTCCCTATGGCAAAAGGGGGCCCACCAACCTGGCCACCGGAGTCGTACCGGAGGAAAAGGTCATGTGTTATAGAAGCATGAACCAAGGAAAGGGAGACCTTAGGCACCTAAAGCCTGGAGACCGATCCTTCCGGGACAACTGGATTGGTAGTCTGGGATAACTAGGGAAAAGAATCCAAAGAGTGACTGACTAGGTACTGGGGTCTAGTGAACTTCACAAGGGCAAACAGAACTAATCGGACAATAAGAGGCGGAAACATGGAGGCATGTACGTGTCAAGACCCAACAGAGCTCTGGGCGTACCCATATAGGAGTCTTCGGACGCTAAGAGGATCTGGGACCACCAATACGGGTATATGCTGGTATAAGTGCATGCAGTAGTGATCGGGTTCTCCCTAGCCTCATGATGCCATCCAACTATATTCGGCGCTGGAAGCATTTGCGAAAGCCCAGGTTCTTGCCACCATAGTGGGAAGTACAGTCGTTCGCACATTTTCAAATTCGGAACGCTAAATCCTGGGTCCTCAAGTTGCAGGAAACCGACTGGTTGTGGCAGCATGCAGGCTTAAGATACTTACCCAATGTGGTAGAGGCAGCTGCATGGATTGAGATACGAACCCCCAAGAAGTATGCTAGTAAGGGATTTTCTGGGTAACCAGATTTCGGGTACACCAACTTGGAAGCATAAAGCGCCTACCTGGCAACACACACCAAATTGGAAGTGATGAATTATGAAATGAGGATAAAGTGGCGGACATGTAGGTGCTGATTGTTGGTTGAAAAGTGACGTACAAATCCAGGTCAACTATATAAATGGGAATATGGGAAGCTCTAGTGGGTTTTAGCTATGGATAAAAGGTTTTACAGTCTGAAGTCCTAGTCTCAATACTTGTATATAATATGTATGTATAAAAGGCACTGCCATATGTCAATTTGCTTAAGTATTAATAAAGTTTGCTATACCCTTAATATTAAAAAAAATAAAATTACTATAACTTATTAACCAAGATTAGTTTCAACCTATATATTAATTTAAAATTAAATTTTGTAATTATATAGAGCAAAAGAAGGAGAATAAATTTACCTTTTCTGCCAAGTTACTGTTCTGCCATTTTGGAACAAAACGAAAATGTAACTTTGCCAAAACCAAATATTTAACGATTTTAAGATGATGAGTATATGTAAAATCATGCTCTAAATAACTTTACTTAGGCGACTGAAGTAGATTACCTTGTAAGAAAAATGGGTTACCTATGTACTAAAGTGAAATTTTTTGAGTTTTAAATATAAAACCCCTTTTTTTATCAAGATAACCTACTTTGGGCGCTTAAGCAAAGTTGTTCAGCATGCAATTTTACTTGTATTTAAAGTCAAACCGCGTTTTTGGCTATTTACTAGATGAAAAATGGGATCAAAATTAGAAAAAAATTTTTTTCTAACTTCGACCTCATTTTTCACCTAGTAAATAGCTAAAAAAACGCGTTTTGACCTCAAACACGAGTAAAATTGTATGCTGAACAACTTTGCTTAAGCGCCCAAAGTAGGTTAGCTTGATAAAAAAAGGAGTTTTATATTTAAAACTCAAAAAATTTTACTTTAGTACATAGGTAACCCATTTTTCTTACAAAGTAACCTATTTCGATTGTCTAAGTAAAGTTGTTCAGAGCATGATTTTACATATACTCTTTATCTTAAAATCGTCAAATATTTGTTTTGGCAAAGTTACATTTTTGTTTTGTTCCAAAATGGCAGAACAGTAACTTGACAGAAAAGATAAGTTTATTCTCCTTCTTTTGCTCTATATAATCACAAAATTTAATTTTAAATTAATATGTAGGTTGAAATTAATCTTGGCTAACAAGTTTATAGTAATTTTATTGTTTTTTGTATAATTTTATATATAAAAAAAATATGGCCCAAAAAAGTGCGGACCCCGAAATATACATAGATAGGTCAGGTTAATTATAGGATTACTAAAAAAGAAAATATTTCAAAAAAAACTTCAAAAATAAGCAAAAAAATTACTATAAATAGAAAAGATCTGTATAAAAAACCTCAAAAATAAGCAAACTCATACCTGACCTATCTCTGTATATTTCGGGGTCCTGTAAATACCATTAGTTAAAAATTGAAGCCAATAGAATTTATCTATTTGCTATATACCAATATTATAAACAAATGTAGTATATATCAATACTGTGTTTATATGCATCTAAATACTATATATGTCTGAAAATAAGTTACCTTTTTTTGAACAAAAGTTAAATAAAACATCAGGAGTAGTTTATTTTTGGGTGAAAGAGGTTTTTTAGCGATCGCAAGTAGTCGCTATATAGTAAAGTCCAAATTTTACTATATAAATCGATTATAAGCGCTTAAGTAAATATATTTAGGAAACTAAAATGCATATTCTCTGAAATTTTCATACAAATTAGAAAACCTCTTATTATTTAGCTTTTAATTTTTACGTTCGTTAAATATAAATTTTAATTTTTTTTTCAAGAGTAAAAATTAAAAGTCAAATAATATAATGGTTTTTTTTTAATGTTAATGTGAGGTCATACTTCTGGACTTTATTGAGTGTATATTAATCGTTACAATATATTGCTTACAATTATTATACTATCTACTAAGTATCGAAACTTGGACTAATTTATCCATAACCTAAACCTACCAGAGCCTACCATACTCCCATTTATATAGCTAGCCTGGATTTGGACGTCCCTTTTCCCCAACCAACTGTTAGTATTCACATGTCCACTACTTTACCCACATTTCCTAATATCATCACTTCCAATTTGGTGTATGTAATTCCAGATAGGCGCTTTCTGCTTCCAATTTGGTATACCCACAATCTGGTGACCCAGAAGATCCCTTAATGGCGTACTTCTCGGGAGATTCGTATCTCAAGCTATGCAGCTGTCTCTACCACATTGGGTAAGTATCTCAAGCCTGCATGCTGCTGCAACTAGCTGATTTTCCTGCGACTTAGGGCCCAGAATTTAACGTTTCGAATTCGGAAATGTGCAAACAACTGTACTCCCCGCTATGGTGATGAGTATCCAGGCATGCTTCGCCGAAGCTTCCAGCCCTGATATAGTTGGACGATATCATGAGGCTCGGCCAACCTGATCTACCACTACATGCACTTATACCAGCTATACCTGTTACTGGTGGTCCCAGATCCTCTTAACGTCCAAAGACTCCCATATGGGTGCACCTAGAGCTCCGTTGGGCTTTGACACATACACGCCTCCATGCTTCCACTTCTGGTTGGTCGGTCAGTTTCGTCTGCCCTTGCAGGGTTCATTCTGATCCCCAGTACTCACATC
>QKWP01000659.1:45732-66462 GCA_003550325.1 Gigaspora rosea
TTTTTATTTTACTTGAAATTTGGAGATAAGATGTTAAAATTTGTCTTTTTTGATCAAAACTCTAAAATTGTGCATCAAATCTCTAAATTTCAAGTAAAATAAAAACAAACTAGCCGTTTTAATACATTTTTTAGGTGCTGAACAAGTTTACTTAGTGCATTTGTTAGAATTAATTAATAAAAATTCGCGAATTATAAGATTTTATAGAATTTTATTAATAAATTCTTAAAAACTTATGATTCATAAAATTTTACTAATTGATTCTAACAAAATGCACTAAGTAAACTTGTTTAGCACCAAAAAATACATATAAATATATTCAGACTCAGACCAGTATGCAGACTTCGGACCAGACCCAGACCAGACTCAGACTTGACTAAAAAGTCTAAATATAAAAAATAAATTTACTTAGTAATTTTAAAATTACTATTAAAATTACACAAAAGTTGAACGATCTTGGGATCCTATGATTGGATTTTAATAATTTTGGGCTTGTTAGAATCGTCTCACTGAGACGAACATTTTGGTAGTTGAATCGCCTATAACAGACTAGTAGATCAAAAGTAATCCAATTTTTAATATATATATATATATATTATTAAATTTTAACCAATCAAATGCTTAGAAAAATTATCAGATAGGGGGTAGGGGGTCAGCTACTTAGTGAACCCTAATCAGGTGATTTCTGGTACTCCCTTTACTAGCTGTCGCAGACAAACCTATTTTATTCTTAATAAGTTGCACTACTGGTTAGTAAATTTTTTTTAATTCTCACTTAAGATAATTTAGTAGTTTGTAGTAAATAAGCTAGTTTTGGTACTTAACACCTATTGTTTGTATAAATTAGTTGACTTATTGATATTTTTTTGTAGCATATTGCTTACATAAACTGTCTTACTACTGACTTTGCTTTCTTTTCAAACTGCCTTTTATTGGTACCACTACTTAGCCAAATTCCAAGCAAACGAACCAAAAATTTTTTATGTTCTGCTTGTACACACTTCTTGTTTATTATAATATATATCTTTTTCTTCTGAATACTAGTGTTTAGAACGAGTAGGGATGTTAGTGAGTAATATATTCTGAAGTAATCCTGAAGTATAACCCACTTCATACCGGTATGGTTTTGGCATGACACCACCTCGGTTTATTAAAATACTAGTAATTAGAGTAAAATACTTTAGAGTAATACTATTATATAAAGTAAATTATACTCCAGAGTATTATATTTTTTGTTATATTATTAAATATACGTATATATTGATTAAACTCAGATTATTGTACGGGTCTTATGTAACAACTGTGCTTTTTCCACTCATTTATTGGCACATATTTAAAATTAACTATATAAAATATGAAAGTATTCTGATTTAATTTTATTTTTATTATTAAAGTATTTGTCTTTATATTTTTAAAAATGTTGGGACATTTGTGTTATTAGATCTTTTTTAAATTTTTATTGGATGATGTCGACATTAATTTGTTTTCACTTTTAAAATTGTCTTGGATAGATCAGTTAGGCATTATTAGGTCTTCGTCTCTTTAAATTTTTATTAGATAGAATCGCATATTATTGAATTTTGTTTTTTTTTTAAAAAAAAATTTATTAGACAAGTCATACATTATTAGATTTTCGCTTTTTTAAAATTTTTTATTTATTAGATTTTTCTTTTTAAAAAAAATTTTAATAGGACAAGTTATATGTCATCCTTTTCTTTAAATTCTAATTAGACAAATTCGTATTTTTATTAAAATTCTTTTGGGTGGATTACATACTGTATTTTAAGTTTTTGTTTTCTTTAAAGTCTAATTATACTGAGTCATATTTTGTTTTACTTTTTTTATATAATTTTCACTAAACGAAATTATGCTATTAAATTTTCGAATTTTTTAAATTTTTGGATAAGGCTATAATTATGTTTTTGTTTTTAGATTAGATTTAGTTCTTCATTTTTTTTTTAAAAAAAAATTTATTAATGAGATTTTACATTATTAGGTTTATGCTTGAACTTTAATAGTTTAATATTTTGTACAAAAGAATTAATAATTAAATCATAGATAGATTCGATTCTTTTTATTTATGCTGTTATAATGCATGTATTAAATAATTCATGACAATAATATTAAAATTGTTTTTATTGAAGTGAAGGTAATGCACAAGTTGTTACATTAGACTCGTACAATAATATAGTTACTGTATTACAGTATTATATGGCATTGTATAAATAACTAAATTTGCACAGCTAACCTGTGTCACATGGCCTTTGGCCTAGTTAACTCATGCAAATTTAGTTATTTTCTACAACATATTATTTTAAATTATTTATTACTAATTACCCAAATATTATTTCTGGCCTTTTTCATGCTATTGTTTACTAGCTCTTTAGCACCAACATTTACTAGCCTTTAGTACAAGCATGGCTCAAATACAAGCCACCTAAATTGCACGTTGTAATTAATAGTACTTCCAAATTTATACAAACACTAATACTATTGGCATTCCAATTAAAATATAAAAAGTGCGCCAAACTGGTTTTAGCACGTATTTATCTCTTGGGTTCATGTATACAGTATTGTCACTTGGACGTTTTTTGGACATTTTGGTCATTTTTTCAAATTAAAATTACTTAAAATAATCTATTTTAATTTTCTTACAAAGAGTCCAGCACCTAAAAAAATATAATTATATATTTTTTTAAATTACTTTATTGATTAGTTAAACATAGGACATAGGCTTGGACGATTTTGGACAATCTTGGACGTTGGACAAAAAATATAGTATGGACACATCCAAGTGACAACACTGCACGTACGTATATACCTAATATTGATATCTAATATGTGTATGTGTATGTACGTATGTGCATATGCAATAACAATAATCCAGAATTTGCACTTTCAAAAAGTACTTTAAAAGTATAAATAAGTTCTTGAGCAATTGATATGCACTGGCCAATTGGACAAATTTCAGCCCATGCATGATATTTTTTATAGCTATTACTATTATTCCTGGAATGTCTTATGAAAAAATTAATATTCTGCTGATTCAATTTTGGCATGATCTAGAGTAACTTTTATTATTTACAGAGATAGTCTCAGTAAATAATAAACGTTACTCTAGATCATACCAAAATCAAACTAGCAGAATATTTATTTGGTTAATTTTTCATATGATGTTTCAGGAATAATTATGATTTACATCTACCAATCATATAGAAGTCTTACTATGAACTCCAGAGTATTATGAAGTATTTAGTACATAGTACTTTAGGTCAGTGTTCAAAATTTCAGACTCAAATACTGTTCTCATAAGAACAGCATATAGCTATGAGTGTTCTTAACCTATTGTTTAAGTTCTCATTTATGCTAGAACCCCGAAATATACATAGATAGGTCAGGTATGAGTTTGCTTATTTTTGAGGTTTTTTATACAGATCTTTTCTATTTATAGTAATTTTTTTGCTTATTTTTGAAGTTTTTTCTGCAGATATTTCCTTTTTTAGTAATCCTATAATTAACCTGACCTATCTATGTATATTTCGGGGTCCTTTATGCTCACTAGAAAAAAAAAAAAACTATATCATATACCATAAATATATTGAAATAAATATAATAAGTTCATCTATATAATTTTGATCAATAATTAGTCATATTCATTTATTTCAATTTAATATAATAATATCATATAGTTACTAATTACTATGAGAACTAGTGTTCCTATGAACCTGAACTGAACTGAACTTTGGTCAAGTTCAGGTTCAGGTTCAGTTCAATCATGTTCAATATTGAACTTTTAAGTCAAGTTCATGTTCAGTTCAGGTTTAATATTGAACTTTAAAGTCAAGTTCATGTTCAGTTCAGATTCAATATTGAACTTTTAAGTCAAATTCATGTTCAGTTTAGGTTCAGTTCAGTATTGAACTTTTAGAGTTGGTTCAGGTTTAGTTCAGGTTCAGTTCAAAAGTTCATGAACATGTTCAGGTTCAATCTAGCATTCCTATTAACGGGAAGTATCTGATATCGAATTTGATAATGAAATGGCTGGGCCCGCAGGTCCCAGTAGTGTTCCAAATCGTTAGTTGAAAAACCAACTAGTTGTCAACTTTTCAACTAATCGATTTAAAAAAAATTTAAACAACTAATTGATTTATTATCAACTGATTCGATTACGATTAATTGATATCAATTAGTTATCAACTATATTAATCAACTAAACAACTATTACTATTAATGTAAATTACAAATAAACTTGCATGTATAATGATATCATAAATGGCCAGATAAAAATAGTAGACCCACTATGTACTATACCCGGATGCTCTTTTTTAAAATTTAAATTGCATATTATAAGTGCAAAGTGTATGTGCGTCTCAAATTTTTTTTACACTATACGATATAAGCTTTCAGCTGCATACTTCTTGTATCTGACCATTTACGGTAAGCTTTGCCAATTTAAATGAATATGTACTATTAGTTACTAATCAATAGTTGTTGATTCTAATAGTTAATTATGTAACCGAATTACAATCATTGTAGTACATATTCGTTAAATTGGCGTTATACAAGTTTATTTGTAATTTACATTTTTGATTATATCATATTTGTAATATATGCATAATCTTTAAATTATTTAAATGATCTTTTTTCAATCAAAAAATTAATACTGTAAATAAAGATTTCTTGCTAGATTAATAGGTGTTGTTGACAGAGAGCGAAGAGAAGAAAGGGTAAATAATAGAAACCCTAAGTTACAATTACACTAATTTGAGGTAAGACGAATGTATTTTAAATATTAAAGTCTACTTTTTTCTGGTTTTTTAACCTTTTTGCAATTAAAGATTATCGTTATGTGAATAATGAAAGAAAATTAATAATTAATTCATAAAATCAATCGTTATATAAAAAAAAGGATATATCAAGTAAAAGTTGAGAAATTTTTTGAAATAAAAACGATGTATTTTCTATTTAAACTTTCAATTTAATATTACTATACAAACTTACCATTATGGATATTGCTTTAAATAGTTCTTTCATGCCTCGGATCTTTTAATTCATATTAGTTTGGTATGCATTAAAATCATTTAGGGGTTTTTATCTTAAAAAAGATCCTATTTTATTATTCTGCTTAGTCATTATAAAATTTATAAAATTAAGCTTATATAGCATTTACCCTTCATACAGCATCTGGCAAATTGTCTAATTTGTATTAGTTTAGTGAGTCTAAAGATTTAAATTATTATTCTAGTTTTAAAAAATTAAAATTTATGATTACAATTCTGATTATTCATATCTGTTTGTAACCTCGAATTTTTTTGCTTTGAATTTGGCTACCATACACTTAATAAGTATCCTCAACAGCAAGAATAAGAGGCAATCCTGGATATATAAAGGCCTGGTAGAAAATAGAAGTATTAGTCTTCATTTTATATAATGCTATAAGTGAGATTTAATGACTTATGATAACTAATTAGTAAAAGAATAAGTTTCAAAAGCGCATGTTATTTCTCTAGTTTACCAGAAAAATATCAAATATCGCTCATAAAACCCCATCATTCAGTCATATAAAGATATGGAAAAAATTTTCTTATACTTATATATTAAATTAACGTGAACAAAATGAAATTAAATAGTAAATATTTCTTAATATGAATAACTTATTTCATATATTTATTCAATAATTCATCTAAAATAATATGAAATAAGATGACAAAGATTTTAGTGCCGATTAGCAGGTTATCCTTGAAAAAGACCACAAATACATAACACATATAGGTATTGTTTTAAAAATCAGATTGTTAGAAAGTCAGCCTTGGCTTCAAAGTAATGCTCATGCATGTACTCTAAATAACATCTATATAGGTGGGCGTTATTTCTCTAAGAAAATACAGTAAAAACCTGAATTTGTGATTACGAACGGTCAAATAAGAAAAAAATAGGAGCATTTAAGACACTTACTCATTTTATATAATAAATATTATATACTATACTGTATATAAGTGCTACCAAGGGACCGTTTTTTAATCAATTATTGTTGCAGATCATAATGAAATCAGATTAAATGATGAATTTTCTATTTAATCTTCTAAAGCACACTTATACTAGGACCCCAAAATATATATATATAGGTCAGGTTAATTATAGGATTACTAAAAAAGGAAATATCTGCAGAAAAAACTTCAAAAATAAGCAAAAAAATTACTATAAATAGAAAAAAACTGTATAAAAAACCTCAAAAATAAGCAAACTCATACCTGACCTATCTATGTATATTTTGGGGTCCTCTTATACTTGTTTAACCTGTCACCTAACCTTAAAAAATGCACACAAAAAATTTTGTTTTGTTTTGATTTATCTCATGACCCTGGATGTTTAGTTATTGGGGAAAAGCATCATATCAGCAAATTGGCCAATATTATAACTAATGCCGACTAACTTTGTTGGTACTATGTTCTTTCTCTTTTAGGATTTTGTGGTAAAAACTGATTAGAATTATTCTTTTTGCAATAACATGATTTTGTTTTTTAAACCAAAAAGCCGTTAGTCTATAGAAAAAATGAAATTACAAATTTATGTATTATATTTATTCCTACAAAGTCAAGTCACCTCGTAATGTGGTGCTACTATGTAATCAGGATTATAAAAGAAAATGTTAGCCCACTAAGTCTATTGCTAGTACAAAATAGCATAGTAATAATCCAAGAAATATGTAAAATAAAAGATATCAATTTCTTTATTTAGTAATAATATTAATTGTAAGTAGCAGTAAATCATCATAAATAAATATGTGAACGATAGTGAATTGGCATTATAAAAAAAGCAGATATCAAGGCCTGGACTGTTGTTAATGGTCCTTCTTCTTATTTTTTATTTTCTTTAAAATCACAGCATCTTACATTATATGGTATTAACAAAAAAAATCAATAAACCTAAATCCTTGTATTGATTCTTGTTTAGTGCTATGTGAACAATCCCCGTCGATAATTATAAATAGCATAACATAAAAATTAGTGTAATATTCTTTGTTAAATTTAAAAAAACATATTTTTGCAAAATATTCTATCTACTAACGATGAATTTTTCATCAGTATTAGACCATGATAGTGATCATATTTATAATAATGACTTTAGTAGCGAATTCGATAATAACCTTAATAACAATCAAGATAACGATAACAGTCACGATAGTGAGAATAAGAGTAATTTTAGCACCTTTAGCAAGTGTAGCACTGTAAGTAAAATGTGGCGTTACTTTGAGAAAGTCGTGTGGACAAAAGAAACAAAAACAGCAAAATGCAAGAGCTGCGACCATAATCCATTTTCTTGTGGAGATAATAGCACAACCAAACATTATGGCGGCATTTAGAGAGTATGCACTGGGCAAAATATGTCTTGATAGAAGAATACAAAAGAAAAAAACAAAAAATTCAGAAGTCTGGAACTCTTGAAAAATTTACTGGTAAAAAAGTATGTTTTTTTTTTTTTTTTTTTTTTTTTTTTTAAAAAAAAAACTAATTTATTAAAAAAATTTTAGATCTCTATAGGCGCATCAGCTAGCACATCCACTAAAGTTAATAATATAAAACTTTATAATATGTTCGCTCGTTGGATCGTTAATCGTCAACAGTCGTTTTCCATAGTATGGTGCACCAAGTCATTTCTCATCAAATGGCGCCAAATTTGGCTAGATATATTCAAGGTACGCCAAATTTGCTAGATATATCCAAGATGTGCCAAATTTAAATTTGGCTATATATAAAAATTTGTAACTCAGCCTAAATTATCTGCCATTATAGCCCAAATACTATGGGTTATGTAATGTGAATAATTTTTATAAATTAGGGAAGTGCAGTAAATCACATAATTTCCTATAGGGGGTCCGCCATCTATCATGTCCTATATATATATATAGTCTAAATAGCCAATGCTATTAAAGTGTTCGTCAAATATATTTTTTTAAAAAATTTTATTTTTCGGTTGAACGTAAAAATCAAAAGTCAATTAATAAAAAGTTCTCTAATACTTTGAAAATTTTGTGGTAAGTATATTTTGATCTGCTAAATAAGGTTACTTAATCGATTTTAATCGATATGCTTAGTAAAATTTAGACTCACTATGTAGCAACGTTTGTTAATTGTGGGGCGAATATATTTTTTTAAAAAACTTTAATATTTCCATCAAACATAAAAATTAAAAATAATTAATAAAAAATTTTCTAATACTTCTGAAAAATTTGTGATAAGTGTATTTTGATCTGCTGAATAAGGTTAATTAATCGATTTTTTCGATTTGCTTAGTAAAATTTAGACTTTACTATATAGCAACTTTTGTCAATTGTGGAGCGAATATATTTTTTTAAAAAATTTTAATTTTTCCGTCGAACGTAAAATCAAAAGTCAATTAGTAAAAAATTCTCCAATGCTTATAAAAATTTTGATGTAAGTGTATTTAATCTGCTGAATAAGGTTACTTAATCGATTTTTTTTCGATTTGCTTAGTAAAATTTAGACTTTACTATGTAGCAACTTTTATTGATTATCAGTTTCACGCCAATTTTATGTAGATCGAATATATGTAACGCCAATTTTGATATAAATTATATGTAACAACAAGGCACCAATTTTATAGCTTACATAATAAATTGTATAAATTTTTTAAATTTTAATGTCATATAATTTTGATATTTGGACTTTTTAAAAAATTTTAACCGATAAGTTTATAGAGCTAAAGATAAAAATTTATTTTTATCGGTTATTTATTAAATAAATCTTTGGACTTTATAGTTATAAGATTTTAAAAAGCAATTAGAATTTGATGAGAAGTGACTTTGTGCACCATAGAAGATACTGAGTTAATTGAAATTATACAATATCTGAACCCAATAGCAGAACTAGTTATGCTTAAAAATACAGTAATGGCACTTTATTATTCTGGAAAACAAGAATTAAAGGTAATGCTGTAAATTTAAAAATATAGTCAACATATTTAGTGAGGTTGTATTTAGGCCCAAACAGTATTTATTTCATGTGACATTGTTGGAGAGGTTGTCACTTAATCTAAAAGTTATTTCCCTGACAGAACAATTACCTGACATCATATAGGGTTAAAGTTAGTATTGATTAGTTGCGGCTATATATTTTTAGCAGATTGTCACCCTGTATGATATCAGATAAGTGGAAATAGTGATTTAAGCTACATGGTTTTAGTCGGCTGGCTTAGGCAGCTGACTAAATTATCAGCTAAGCGGCTGGCTAATAGCTAACTATTGGTCTGCATCCAGAATATTTCAGGTTATTTAAAATTCTTACAATAGTTAACCTTAGTTAGCTTTAGCTGCATTAGCCAGCCGATCACATTATATCAGCTAGCTTAGCTATGGCTGTCTTAAATCACTAAGTGGAAATAACTTGAGCAGCAACCGTGACTTTGTTCATGATATTGAGGTAAATTTGTATTTATAGAGGTAAAATCTGTAAAGGGTCAACTATATAATTTGTCTATGCAATTTATTTATTTATTTTTTTTTTTAAGGTGAGGCCTTGCTTATATCTTTTATTGGGTAATTTATATAAGTAATTACATATATAAAAACTTAAATTGTACAAAGACAAATACATATAAATTATATGCAAGAATAGAAGCTCAGACTAATTTATCTGCGACCTAAACCTACTAGAGTGGTCAAGACTCACCTAGATTTGGATAGTTAAAATACTATTTGTAGGTGTACTGTATTTGATCCACATTTTGACCAAATGCTAACTTTTCGAAGGGCTTGGCCCAGTGTCTGAAATTGGGTTGCGGAGTCTGCGGACTGCAACAAATTTTAAATTTTCGCAACCAAAATCTGAAGTGCATATGCGAATCCCGCATATAAATTTGAAAATTTTACTTATAAATTTCGATTAAATGCTTATGCGCGCAACTAAATTTTTATAAATTTTTATAATCCGCAAATAATTTTTTTTAATTTAGTTGCGGCCCGCAACTAATTTAAAAATTGAATTTCAGACACTGGCTTGGCCTATCGGTGGGCAGTTGTTAGAGTCAGAGTGTAATTGGTCGGGGAGGCCGCAAAGGCAGCTAAATGTATAGGTTCTGTGCTAATGTGACTTTTTGTGAGATGGATGTTGTTGTTGTATTTGGGTGCGTTTGTATTTAGAAGAGATTTTGTTTATTCTTTTCCATTGGGCGAGAGAGGTACAGTATGGCTTCCATATTTGTTCATATATCTCTTCTGATAGTTTTAGGAGGATTTTGATGATGACTTGGGATGCTTGTTTGTAAGATAGATCAAAGGGCTGTATTTCTTTGATTAGAGGTCTTGGGATAAGACCTTTGAGCGTGGAGTTTAACGAGTATGGGTATAAAAAGGATGAGTTAGGGTTGAATGCTGGATGAGTAAGGATCAGTTGTACTAGTTTGTCTAGTTGGGTGGGTGGGAGTTCTAAGCTCTTAGTAACCTCATGTATAACTGAGTGAATAATTTCGTGAAGAAGAGAGGAGTTTTGGCAGCTAAGCCAGTGTAGGAGTGAGTCTGGGAGGTTGCAATGGAAACAGTTGGGTGACGTGAATTTTTCTGGATATAAGTGTGAATATGTTGGGAGGTTGTTGAGAAGGAGTTTGATTTTGAATAATTTCTGATAGTTAAGTTTAGGGTTAGTAAAATGGTTGGAGCTTTTTTGGTTGTTGTTAAAGTATAACCAGGTGGCATTCCAGTCTATATAGTGAGAGAAGTGTGTCCATTTTGTGCAACGTTTTTGTGATAACCACATAGCAATTATGTGTGCTTTGCAGATATTTCTAATGAAACGCCTTGTTGGGCTTTCAACAAAGTGTCCTTCCCACTGCAGGAAGAGGTATGGGTTGTATAAGTTTGCATGGTTGAAGAGTAGCTTGTGTTGAAGTGTATGGTTTCTAGCTAAGCGATCTGCTAGATTGTTATAGCTATCGTCTGTGTGCGCTTGGACTTTATAGAAGCTGAGCTGGATGTTGAATGCCTGTATAGCATTAAGGAGGGTGTGCCAGGCTGGCCAAGAGTTAAACTTGAAGTATTTGAAGGAATGTCTAGAGGTGGTTAGGAGCTTATTGTATTTGGAGATTACGGACTGGGAGTCTGTAAAGATATCAACTGTAGAGTTGTGTGGTACAGTAAATATGGCTGAAAGGATAGCCAAGAGCTCGGCTTTATACAATGAAGGCCAGCTATGTGCTTGTGCTGCGAACTGGTGGGTGATTTGATCATTGTGGATTTGTGCCCAGCCGATGCCCATAGAGTATTGGTTGGTGCCAATTTCGACCACAGAACCATTTGTGTAAAAAGTGAAGTGCTGGGCAGCAAGTTGTTATGTGCAATTCTGAGGAGATTTTGTGAAGCCTCATTGTCATGGAAGAAGGTAAGCACTAGTAAATCAGTAATGTGTATCGTAGGTAGTGGTGGGGTGGTGAGAGGGTACTTGATTGCTACTGAGTAGATAAGATCAATATAGTTAGCATTGAATTTGAGTTGTTTGTTAGTAGTTTTCCTGCCCAAGAATTGGGTAGAAAGAATTGCTGAAACTTCTAAAGTGCAGCAACTTGTAATACGGTTTGAGTTAAGGTGGCAACCGGTGCAGGGAGAACATTGAACTGGGGGGAGGGGGTATTGGTTGAAGTAGAACAAATCTACAGTCGCACCCCCTAAGTGCATGCCCTCGGGACCATAGTGAAAAAAAGACAAAATATGCACTTAGAGAGGGTTTGCACTTAGAGGGGTTAAAATTTATAATTGTTATATTGTTTGGGACCAAGAGAGGGCATGCACTTAAAGAGGTTTTTCATATACCATGCACTTAGGGGGTGTGCACTTAGGGGGGTGCGACTGTATATTGTGTTGCCAGTGTGTGATAAAGACTATATTGGTCTGTTTAAAGGTTTTCCTTATTTGTCCAATTATGATCTTATTGTCTTTGTATGTTAGTAACCATGGTTTACGGGATTTGGGTATTGAGTTTGTTTGATAGGCAAATAGGTTAAACCCGTTGGGTTTGAGCTCTGGGGAAATAGTACGTTGGAGTTTGTGAGATAGAATTGTGTCTTCTAAGTGTGAGAACCAGAGTAGTTTTTTCCCTCTAGGGAGGTAAAGGAGTCTAGGCGAGATATGTTGCTATTCAAGCAGGATGTTGTTGTCTGCTGAGCTCAATTGTTCTAGATAGAGGATGTGGTTATGACGTAGCTGTTGCTTGAAGGTTTTGTATTTTGGGTGTTTGGAGAGGATGCTTTCAAGTGGTGTGCAACTATTGTTAATTGTCTTGGGCCATAGGACGCCCAGATTAGCTAGGACGGTAATGCCCAAGTGGTTAAAAAGCTGGATAATTTTGAAGTTGGTTGTGTGTCTGTGATAGTTGGTTGCGGGTGTTGAAGAATATTGGTTGTGGACTATAGGTTGTTTTGCAATTGTTGGAGTCTAATACGAGTTGAAGTACCAAGTATTGAAGGATTGTTTAAACGTTGCAGGAAGTTGCTGATATGGTGTTGTAGCTGGATGTCCCATATGTTCCGGATATTGTATAAGTTATGGTTTAGCATTGTACTATTAGGAGTAGAGCGTGAGAGGTGGGACTTGTGTTTTGCGATTGTTAGGTATTTGCTCAAGATTTTGTTGCATGTTGATTGAGGGATTACGATATTGTGTAGGCGATATTCGGTAGTTGGAATAATGACTATATTAATGATGTATGCGATTTGTTTGTCAGTTATGCTTTTTGTACTAGCAATACTAGCTAGGCTTGTAGCTTCTTCTTGAATTAGTTTAATTTGAGCAGTTTGCTTGTTGTTAAGTGTAAACCAGCACCCAAGAAATTTGAATGGCTGGTCCTTAGGAATCGAACTGATATGGGAGTCTAAGAATGATATAGAGGAAGAAGTGTGTTTTGTAATGAAGGTGGATTTGGATGGATTGACTTGTATGTCTGCCATTTGATAAAAGTAGGCTGCCGTTTCAGTTATTTTTCCTAGCTCCTCTTTGGATTGGGAGATCCACAGGGTATCATCCATGTAAGCCAGAACTGATACCGATGTAAGAAGGTGGTTAGTAGATTAGTGGAGAAGGTTGGTATACCACGATGTTGACATTGTATATCCTGAGAAATGTGTTGAGATATGAGTAATTAGAGGATCGTAGTATATTCTCCAGAAGAGTGGTGTGATTGTCTCTCCTTGGTCAATGCCATTTCTAACTAAGTATGAGTTGGTAAGGCCGAGGTTAGTGATTACTCGGTTTGTACGGTTGGAGAGCAGGTTAGAGAGGATGTTGATTAGTGTTTTGGGCATTTGAATTCTGTGTAGTGATTTGTGGAAGAGATCAAAACTGACTGAGTCATATGCTTTGCTCATGTCCTGGAATAAAAGCCAAAGTTGGTTTGAATTGCAGGACGCATCTTCAATGATGTTGTTGAGAATATGAATCGGTATGGCTGTTGAGTTGCCTGGTAGGGCCACATAATTGAAGGGTGAGAGAATTCGTATTTAGATAGGATGTTGTTTAAGCGGTTAGTAAGCAGCTTTGTGTAGAGTTTCTTAATGTGCTCGACAAGGCTTATGGGCCTGGTGTTGTAAAGATTGCCATCAAAAATAGGTTTTTTTGAGATTGGAAAGATATAGCCCTCTTTCCATTGTTTAGGTATGGTCTGAGTAGAGAGGCAGCAGTTGAAGAGAGTGGTTATTGCTTGTATAAAGTTTGGCTCTGCATGTTTGAACATTTCGTAGCTGATTCCTGAGGGTCCACAGGTCTTGTTGTTTGGTAGCTGGCGTGTTAGAGTCACTTCTTCTTGGCTGAAGCTCTCTAGAGCATCCGCGTACCATGTGGAGTTAATGTTAGGTTTTGGGTTATAATTCATCTTGCCATACAGATTCAAATAGGCTTTGGTTGACTTGGCGAGGGGCTGTTCAGTTGTCAAAGTGTTGTTGAATGTGGTCTTTGATAGCGGGTGGGTCAGTGATTACCTCCTGCTCGAGTTTTATGTTGTCAAATTTTACTGGGTCCTTGTGTCAGTTTAAAATACTGTTAATCATAGAAGTAGGGTGAGTTATGAGCTTGGAGCATCTTTTTTGAATTGACTCAGAGATTTGCTGCTTGATCTGTTTAATGTTTTCCATGTTGCGGGCATGGTATAAGTTTTTCCATTCTAAGTTTGCCTCGCTGATCCAGTCAGAAAGGAGCTGGTGAGTGGGTGGCAGCTGAAGTATTTGAAGCTGACATGATTGGTTCAATGCTATGATACCCGAGTTAAGGTGGTCTGGAATTGGTAGATTCTGTTTGGTACCTGTTTGATCTTTCGGATAGTGCTACTAAGTTTTTTGAGGCTAATATGTAGGTGTGTTGTGGTAGCAAAGAAGGTGTGTTGGAAGTTGCGTACACTAAACTTTTTGTTAGGAATGTGTTGTATCGTAGCATTGATAATGCTGGTTTGGATTTTGTTCCATGTGGTCTCTAGAGATTCGGAAGTATCTGTTGTCAGTGGTGTATTATGGGAAGTAAGATTGCTTTTAACTTGGTTGGAGAAGTTTTCCCAGAGGGCATTATCCATGGCTTTGTAGTCGAAGACTCTTCTGCGGATTCAGGTTTTTTGTCTTGGCATGGTAGTAAGGGCATATAGGAAGGACCATTTGGATATAAGGATTTTGTGATCACTTTGAGTACTAGTGTGAGAGTCATCTATGGTGTATTCAGTAAGGTATGATATTATAGGGTGGTATACCCATATGTGGTCAATTTGGCTACTGTATCTTGAGCTGTGCTATGTATGGCTTGGGTTTTGTGAGTGGGATGCCAGATCATACATGTTGTTGTATGCAAGGAATTGGAGAAGTTTGTATTTGATTGAGCTGGAATGTATTTTGTTGGTAGAAGCATTGAAGTCCCCTAGAACAATAGGGAGTATGTTGCGTGATGTGGCCTGCTGTATCCAATAGATAATACAGTTTTGTGTATCGAGCCTGATGGGGGCTGTCGCATGGGAGGTAAGTTGAGATAATTCGGAATTTGAAGTCATGTTTAAAGAAGATGTCGATAGCAATTGCATAGCCTGGGTATGTAATAATGTTATGGATATGTGGAGTAAGGTCATTGTTTATCATAAGTGCAGTTCCTGCTTTGGAGCCCTCTGTACAGGACCAAAAGTAAGTGTAGTGAGGAGTTTTGTGAGGTTTAGTGGTTAAGTATTCATTAAACAGTTTGGTTTCTGTAAGGCTAATAATGTTGAGGTTGTTCTCAAGACAGTATTGCTCCCAGACTTGTTTTTTGAGATCTTGGTTAAGGCCACGGACGTTGTGTATAAAAATAGAGAGTGTGAGGGGGGTGGGTTGGTTAGTCGGTTTGATTGAGGTGGTGCCAAAGTTTGTTTGTTGCACCATGTTTGTGTTTCTTATTGGCTAGTTTAGCTTGTGTCCATTGGTGTTGTATTTTCCAATGCCCGGGAGGTGTGATTTTCAGTTATGTCGTCGCTGTCATTGTTTAGGTCCTTGAGTTCTTCCGATATCTGTAAGGTACTTGCAAATGACTGTACAGTACTAGGTGAGGCAGCCTGATTTGTGTGTGTGTTTTGAATATGCTCCACTTAGGGGTAGGCAGGGGGGCAAGTCTAGTAGAAAGTCCGGAATGGAGTTAATCTTAAAGTGCAACCGAAGGGTTTTCATAGTGGGGGCTATATTTTGTTGTGATGTGATTGGGAGTGATAATTCAATATTTAGATCAGAGAGCATAGTTTGCAAATTGGGTAAGTTATCAGGAAGCTGAGGTAGGTGTTTGGGGTGGGGTGAGTTTGCTAGTGGCTCCTCAGGGGGTTAGTAGGGATTTGGATCCACTCCTCTGGGAGTTTAGTAAAGTAGTAATGTTTTTGTAGTTCTTTAACGGCTTCTACTAAGTCTTTTGGTGTTTCGATCGGAATTGGAATATTGAATTCTTCCATAATTTGGTCTATTTTGGGCAGCATGGGCTTATCAGTAGGATTGGCCTGCATAATATATTCAGGCAAGGTGAGCCTAAATTTATAATAGGATGTTATTTGTTTTAGGAATTTTTTCGCTTCCTGATCACTAGTGATTGGGAATGAAAACTGGGTAACTGTTTTGATTTTGTTTGTATCAGAGGAGAGTGGAAGCTTTGTACTGAAATAGTTATTGGGCAAGAGCTTGAATGTATAGTATTCTCTGAGTGTAGCAACCACTTCTGCGAGTGGGACGTCTGAGATAGCGGGGTTAAATGGGAAGAAGCTTCTGACTCTGGGGTTGAGTTCCTGGTAGGTGGAGGGGAGAGGCTTTCTTTTAGGCGGCAAGTCAAAGTAAGTATCAGGGATCTGGTCATCTATTTTATAGTAGTCAGCGAGTTTTCTTTTGTATTCAGGTATGTATGGTAGGGCTGTCCTGTGCTTGATCGGGAAGTACTGGCGCAAACTAGGGGTTAGCTCTTTATAGTGTGGAGGAAGAGGAAGAAGTTTTACAAAGTATTCCTCAAAGAGTTCGCTGAATTTGAAGATTTTCCTTAAGGCGTTGACCACTCCTTTGGTATGCGAACGCTGTTTAATAGGGAGTGCAAAGGGGAAGATTGCTTTTATTTCCTTGGTAATTTGATCTGGGTGCTCGGGAAGTGGGAGTAATCTCTTTTCAATAGCTTTTTGAATTTTTTTTTTAAGCATTTTGGGATCTTCAACATCTTTGTCTTTGATTTGCAAGAAGCCTCGTGTATATCGTACTAGCTCGTAGGTAGCATTTATAGTGAATTTAGCAAAGTTGGTACTAGCGAGGTATTGGCTGATTAGCATTTTTCTGAGCATTGAGTAAATGATGGTGTGTGTTTCCCGGTTGGTAAATGTAACTTCATTTTTCTCTTTGTATGTTTCAAGGGCATCGTTATATAAGCTTATGTACTCTTTCTGGTGTGCCAGTTGGGTTCTTTGGTTCCTGGTAAAGGTGGTGAAAAATCTTGTGTCCCGGTGAACAAATTTAAGGCGGATGGCCTCAGAGTGTTTAGATTGTATGGGGCTTGTTGTCAGTTTGTATTTAGTGAACTTGTAGATTCCTTCTGGTGTTGTTAATGCTTCTGCAATAGTATCAAATGACCAGGCTTCTCGATTGAAGGGTGTGTCATCTGGTGTTTCAAGTTTGCTCTGTACTGTGGTTGCCCATTCTATGTGATCTATGATATCTGTATGTGGTATGTTCAGGTGTATCTTAGTAATCTGGCTGTAGAGTGGTCTGCTGCTGCCAGGAGCCTTCTTGAGCATGGTTTTAAATGCTTTGTTAGGAAGAGCAGTTTGTGGTGATATGACATGCGAGCATTTTTTGCTAGTATTTGCCGTAGTAGCTAGATGTGGCTGAGCGACAGTGGTACTACTACTGGAAATGATGGGTGGAGTAATTTGCTTAGTGGGTGTTGTTGGTCGTAGTACTCCGGTTTGATTGGTAGTTGCAATTGGTGGTAGCTGTGTATTATCTAGGGCTGGAAAGTCTAAGAAAAGCGGTGTCTGTGCAAGGGGTGCTTGCAGGGTTGTGCTGTTAGGTGTAGCACCTTTTGGTTGAATTTGCTTGTTTTCTTTGTAGCTTTCCACTGATTCGTTGTCAGTTTCTGAATCAATAGTTGCACTATATGGAATTGCTGGGAGGTCATTGGTGCGTTTAGCTTTTGCGTATGGTTTCATAGCATCTACATATGGTTGTATTAGTGTGGCAAGATCACTGCTTTGGGATGTTTGGGGTAATTTTGCAATGATGTTGACAGAACAGTCTCCTTGTGCTATGAGGTCGAATAGAACTGATTGGTCTGTGTTATCTTGTTTGCATAGCCAATGAGGTGGGAATTTAACCAAATTTGGGATCTTTCCTTGTTTGGTAATATTGGTGTAGAAGATGAATTTGTCTTTGTATTCTGGTAGTGAAGGAACAGAGAAGAGAATGGAGAATGTGAGTTTGTGCCAGTCGTTGATAGTAATTTCTATGAACTCTTTAGCTAGTTCTGTTTCTAGCAAAGTGGGCCTTGCATTGGTGAGTGTTTCTTTTAGCTGAGTTTGTTTACGGGAAAATGGTAGGAAATTAATGAATGAGGAGGAGCTGCTTGACGACATAGTTTCTGGTGCGGGTTTAGATGCAAAAGGGTGTTTTGATTTGGGGGTTTTTGTGTTTTTACTTAAAACTGAGGTGACAAACCGTTTTTTGTTATCTAAGATTGAATGGTCCTTAGGACCGTTGTTGCCGGATGGCGAAAAAACTGACTTGTTGTCTATTTTTGAGTTAATCGCTTTTATTTGTGTGAATTTAGACCTTTTTGTAAAAAAGGCACCTCTTTTAGGTTGATATTTGGGTGCCAAACAACTTTACTTAGGGGCCGAGTATCAAGTTACTTAGTAAAATTTCAAGATATTGTTGCGGGAAAATTTTTTCTTTTGTTCTAGTTTTGGTAATAGGGATCTACAGGAAGAGTTCTAATATCCGTCTATGCAATTTATAAAAATTTATATATTTTAAGTTCGTAATAAAACTTTACAAGGATTAAAAATATTTTTTTTGTTTTGATTACAATATACAGATATACCTTTCTAGCAATAATTCCAAAATCTCATTTACTTCTGACCTTTGGACGTCCTCTAATAACAAAGCATTTATTTCTGCTACAGCCTATTACATCGACGAAAGCTGGGTTCTTCAAAAAACGATTATCGATTTTGGATTAATCACTGGAAAACATAGTGGTTTAAATATTTCAAATAGATTTTTTAAAGTGCTAGACGATTATGATATTGCATCGAAAATACTTATCTTTTTTAACACGTCTCCTGATATGTACTGATAGTCCCACCAAATATATATAGGATATTGATTATACATCAATTAATATTTATTGGCTAACAGTGCCGTGCAGCAGTATATTTGTTAGACAAATTTTACAACAATATTAATCGATATATGGCTTGTTATCCGGCAATTCATGATTATGATTCTCAAGTCGTGATTGGCTAACTGAGTTTAATTCAAATATGATATAATATATTAAAAAAAATATATACCATATACTATCATAAATAAGCACCCCCTTTTTACAATTTTTAAATTCGAATTGTTTATAATCTAGTGATCGGACTTGCATAATATTTGTACTATTCGAATTGTTTTGATTAAGTTGATCAAATAGTACAAATATTTATGCAGGTCCGATCACTAGATTATAAACAATTCGAATTTAAAAATTGCAAAAAGGGGTGCTTATTTATGATAGTATATGGTATATAACTTATATATCAAGAAGAAATAAATCTATGATTATAAAAGTTTGCCAGATAACTGCAACTTATCCATCATCTTACTATGATCAGATTGCCAAATAACTTTGGTTATTGGATGCTTCGTATCCAATAACTATATAATATTGACAACATATTGGATATCAGTAACATAATAGCAAAACATTAAGATATTCTGATATCTTACACTCATAAAGATATCAGAATATCCCAATATTTTGCTATTATATT
Source organism: Gigaspora rosea (assembly GCA_003550325.1). NCBI lineage: Eukaryota > Fungi > Glomeromycota > Glomeromycetes > Diversisporales > Gigasporaceae > Gigaspora > Gigaspora rosea. The sequence continues at coordinate 65,232 of QKWP01000659.1, forward strand.
ACTGATATCGATCTACCTCCCGATTTATACTGCTAATGTATGTACATATCAAGAAAGTTGTTTCCTGGTTTATGTAATCTTATTATCACATTCTATTTTTTTTTAATATGTAGTTTCTTGCAATTACCCTTGACAATTCCATGAATAATAATGTTTTTGTCCAAGAATTAGAAAAAAAATTAAATGAAATAAATATTAAATGGGATTCGGAAAGTCTTCGTTTTCGATGTTTTAATCATATTCTCAATTTAGTGGCACAAGCTGCTTTAGATAATATAAATGAAGAAGTTGGTATGGTATGTATTTATAAATATTATAAATCTTAACTACATTTTATATATTATTATTATTATGTATTATACTAATACTAATAAGATTCACAAGCTTAACATCAGGAAAATAAAAACATTAATAATCTGCAGTAATATTCAAATTTATCAAATAAGTGCAGAATTTTGTTTAAAAAATTGCAAAGATCATCAAAATTTAGATTTTTGCAGTTTTTCGCAGATTTTTTGCCAAAAATCTGTGAAAATATTTAAAAAGTATAATATTCGCAGATTATAATAGAATCGGGAATTAATAATCTGTAATGATCTTCAAATTTATCAAATAAGTACAGAATCTTGTTTAAAAAATTGAAAGATTTTCAAAAATTTAGATTTTTGCAGTTCTTCGCAGATTTTTTGCCAAAAAATCTGTGCAAATTTTTAAAAAGTATAATCTTTGCAGATTATGCACCATCTATTATAATCTGTGATAATCTCCAAAATTATAACTATGTTACATACCTGCGGTAAGAACACGAGAAAAACAATAAACAAAACAAACCAATAAATAAATAACACGTTTTTTTTATTCTTTTTTTTTTTTAATAGCAAAAATTTTGCAAATTTTTTAAAATTCGAATAGCATCTCTAGCGCATATATGCAATGGTGGGAACAAAAGTAAATTTTCGGTTATTCTCATAGTAAGGCCAGAATTTTTATTCCCACCATATTGCATATATACGCAGGAAACAATAAATAAATAAAGCAAACACGTTTTTTTTATTTAAACCGTTTATTTATCTTTTTTATATTTATTTTTATTTTTTTATTGTTTTTTTATCATGTTAATGATTTTTTTCGTTTTTAAAATTTTATTTATTATTTTTTTATTTTATTTACTTTTTTATTTTTTTTTGAATTTTTTTTTTTCTTATATTTATTTTTATTTTTTTATTGTTTT
>QKWP01000659.1:67352-84786 GCA_003550325.1 Gigaspora rosea
TTCGTGTCTTGTATAGGAAAATAGTGTATTGTCATGGAATAGGAGTTGAAAAGGATGAACATAAGGCTAGTAAGAATAGGTTCCTTTTTTTTCTTTTTTTTTAACAGCACTAATGTTTCTTTTTTTCTTTAGAACGAACACAGAACATAGCGCAATAGTTAGAACGATGAAGTAGGTATCAAAAATCTGCAGAGATGGAAAACGCGAGTAGAAAAAATAGTGTTGGATATTGTTATCGTCATGGAATTGGAGCTGAAAAGGATGAACATAAGGCTAGTATACGATAGTATTCTTTTATTATAGTACTAACGTTTTTTTTTCTTTAGAATGAAACGAACATAGTACGGAACATAGCACGATATAGAGCGGACGGAGCACAATAGTTAGTATCTGGTTTCGATAGTTTTTTTTTTTTAATATTGTACTAACAGTTCTTTTTTCTTTAGAACAAACATAGTACGATTGTTATTAGCATGATAGTAGAACATATGTAGTATGATAGTTCGGGATGTAGCAAGGTAGTTAGTATAGGATGTAGCATGATAGTTAGTAACACGATAGTTAATATGGGGTGTAGTATAATAGTTAGCATGAGATTTAGCATAATGGTTGGGACATAGCGCGATATTGAGACATGGCACGATAGTTGTGATGTAGCACGATAGTTGGAATCGGGGTTATATTATAATTTGTATTTATTTTTTGTATTTTTTTTTAATTTTTTTTTATATTTTTTTTAAATTTTTTTTGCTTTTTGTAATAAATTAAATTGTTAAAATATATGAATATTTAATTTATTGTTTTTAATACAGTCGACTCTGGATATACCGAACTGCATGTTCTGGACCTTTTTGTTCGGTATAGAGTAAGTTCGCTTTATACAGTTCACTCTCTATACCGAACGGTTCGGTATATATAGCTAACCAATAAAATAGCACGCACGTGATCAAAAATCGATTTTTTTATTTTATAATAAAAAGTATATATCAATATGCACACAATACAATACGACCATACAATACGACCGCTAAACTAACTGCTAACAGCTAGCGTACGTAAAGACTACAGATATACAGTATCGAACGATTCTATAAAGTAAAAAAAAAAAAAAAGAAACTTCTACTCGGTATTCTAAAAATAGCGATGGAGATCAACTTGTTTGAGATTTTTTACAATATTTAACCGAACCCGTTTGTATAATTTTCTCAAAATCTTTACTTCTTTTTCGACATCTCCAAACTCCAGACCTTGTTCGTATAAAAACCTAATTGTTTTGTCCATGCAAATTTCTGCCTCCATGTAGCTAACTTTCTCTTGTTCAATAAATTCTTCTTTTTCTTCCACACTTTCCTCCTTATTTTCACTTTCAATAATATCCAAAATTTCTTCTTCAGTTAGCCCGCCTTTAACCTCATCGTCCTCAGCATGGATATATTCGTATGCGGTAAGAGAATTATCCATTGATAAGCAGCCAATTAGTTCTGCGAGTTTTGATTCATCATCCATGTCACTAAATATTTTAATTTTTTTTCAATGTTTTAAGATACAGGAGTAATTATTAATGTATCAAAATTCGAAAATTAATTTTACAAATTCACATTAATAACGATAAGTATAAACCTTTAAAAATATAGAGGTGTGAATGTAATGCTATAACTTATTATAATTATAATGAGTTACAACATTTTTCCATAACTTATTATAATTATAACAAGTTATAGTATTACTTTCACACCTCTATTCTGTTATTACTAATTACCTGTCTTGATCAGGTTCAACAAGTTCTTCGGGGCCATCATAAGGAAGAATACCAGTTTTTCGCCAGCAATTTCTAATAGTATTTGGTGATACCATAGACCATGCTTCGGATGCATTAATTATGGCATCATAAATATTGTATGGGACTGTTTCATTTACTACTCCATTTTGCACGTTATCATATGCACTAATCCAGTTTTGGACAAAAAGACTTTTATAGTGACACTTGAATGAATAGATAATTCCTGCATCGCAGGGTTGAAGAATCGAGGTTGTATTTGCTGGAAGAAATTCTACTCGCAAACAGTCTAGTTTCGCCTTAGTTTCATCAAGAACAATATGCACTGGTGCATTATCGACTAAAAGTATGATTTTCTGATTTCTTAGTTTCATTCGATCGTTAAGCTTAAGGAGGAGATCATTAAAAACATTAACTTGCATCCAAGCTTTTTTGTTCCAGTAATAGTAAACGGGAAGATTAATATAGTTAAGATTTCGTAAAGGACGTGGTGTTTTATGAGTATGAATAAAAGCAAGTTTCATTTTATCAGTTCCACTTGCATTTGCAGCACATAATATTGATACACGCGACTTTTCTTTTTTATGCCCTGCTAATCTTGAACGAGCCAAAGTAAGGGAAGGTCTCATTTTCCAATAAAGTCCAGTTTCATCAGCATTCCAAATATCTTCAAGGTCATAGGATTGAAGCAATTCTTGTAAGGTAAGTCGGTCATTTTCTATCTGCTCCATAGGAGGCGCACTTGCTGATTCACCTTCTTTTTTAAACTGGCGGAGCCCGTGACGTTTTTTGAAACCAGTAAGCCAACCATCAGATTGTTGAAAATCATCGATAAGAAAATAATCTGCAAAAAACTTTGCCTTTGTCTTAAGAATATGACTGTCAATATCTTGACCACTATTAAGCGCATTATCTACCCAAAGACCAAGAGCTTCTTCAAGCTTTGGCCACTTTGGCCCGCGAAATTTTTTTACATCACCTTCTTCAGTTGTAATAGCTAACCAACGTTCTTTTTCCTTCAGAATATCTGTTATTGTTGATTTTCCAACCTGATAGTTATTTGCAAGATCTACATTTTTAATACTTGGATTCATTTCTTTTGTTTGACAAATATCATATTTTTGCGCTGCAGAGAGAATTACCCATTTTTTTGTTGACATAATGCCAAGGGTAAGTACGAATAACTTGTAATTTCCAGATATTTATACAAAATACAACGAAGAATTTCCAATAATCAAATTTATGAACTTATACAGATAACATTGTTATCTTAATATAGCATTTATGCTATATAATTATACATGCATATGCGTATGAATAAGCATAGATAATGCAAATGCAAGGCCGTTTCTAGCCAAACAACTTACGCCATATACTGGAAATAGAGGAGCGCATTGTATTCTTATTTTTTTTATTCAAAAAAAAAAATTAATACTAGCTGAAAGTAAGAACTCATTATAAAGTCATATGATTTCGCAGACATTTATGTCCGTGAAATCAGATATCATTCTGGGGAGGTACTAAATGTAGTGCTCTACATTGAAATTTTTATTGTTAACTCGCTCTATTAGAATAAGGCTAATCTGGTCTTTGGGTGGCGAAATACAAAAAAGAAATCGCAACAATGTCACTTGATTATTAATTATTTTTTTTTATTTTTTTTTTTATTTTTTTATTTTTTTTGAATTTCGCCACCTATCTATAATTTTAACACAAATGGAAATTGCTGACAGATAAGAGCTCAATATAGCCTCCCTCCCCAACAGCCCTCAAGAACAATGACAAGTTCTAAAATAAATATTGATTATTTTAGAACTTGACATTGTTCTGGGGCCGTTGGGGAGGGAGGCTATATTGAGCTATTATCTGTTAGCGCCTTTATTGTCATAATTTCTTTTCTGATATAGCAGCACTATCTTTATTAGATTTCTTTTTTTCAATCGCTATTATTGATTTAGAAGAGAAAAATCAGAACAAAAAAAAAAATGTATTAAGACTAGAGATGGGCACCATGTGCATGATACTCATGCCTGTATGCGCATGGTGTGCACATATTGCACGCGTGTTGAATTTGGAGTTTATTTGCCTTAAAGACAATGAAACCAATTAAATATCAATTTTTAGAATTGTTACGTTGCCCAATAGGAGCGACCAAACCAAGAAATTCATGTGCACCATGCTGCCTGACATGGGTATGGTGCCCATCTCTAATCAAGACATCAAAAAGCAACGTAATGAAAAAATCTCTATTCAGTTTAGCGAATATGAATTGTGGAACTTTTACTCAACATTTGGGGATCACGAAAGATAAGTTTTATTACACATTTCTGTTGTTATTTTTATGCTACTTTTTACTTAACTAGCTATTCTATTTTGGGGCTTTTAGAGATCATTTTTTGCTATTTCTTTATATTACAGAATGTTTTCAAAGTACAATGGGTAAGTTTTTCAATTTCATATTTTCAGATATTTCTGATACGATCCCGATACGATATGATACAACGATGCGATAACGATACAATATGATACGACGCGATATGCGATACAGTTTCGATTAACTCAAACAGTCATTCTATTTAGTCGACATCACATAGGGTTATGGTTGAGCATTTACTAGTTGCAGGTATCTAAGTGATACCAACTAAATGAGCTATTGGTGAAATAATACGGGATCCCTTATTAATTAAGTCTAAAAAGTGATTTTGTAATTAAATTTGTACAAAGGTGTAATAAATTAATAAATCGATCATGTGACTTTAATATATAAGTCACATGATAGTTCGTTATATAGAAATATGTACACATAGTTTCCGGCTGGTAAGAAAGAGTTCGGATGTGGTATAAAGAAATTTAATATTTTAGTTCGGTATAACCAGCTTAAATTATTATAAAAAAATACGTTCTGCAAAACCTGGTTTACTATAACCCGATTTCAGTATAAACAGGTTCGGTATAAAAAAAGTCGACTGTATATGAAAAATTAGCTAGCATTTAATATTTAGGCGAGCATATAGTAATATTTTATTATTTGCTTTTTGTTATTTTTTTTTTATTTTTTACAATCTGCGCAGATTATTTAATTGTTAATTGTTAAAGATCTGCGCAGAAAATTAAATCTGCGCAGAAAATAAAAAAAAATTTCTTCAACGATCGCCGGCAGGGTCGCAGATCTGCATTAATTTTTGATAATTGTTTTTTTAAAAATCTGCGCAGATCTGCACTATAAAAACTTCTCTGATGAATTCTGCTATTCGCGAATCACCTCAACGTTTGGAGCTTTTTGAAAATATTTGTAATTCGTGCAATATAAAATTTCTTAAATCTATTTTGGACTGCTCCACGCAATGGAATTCTTCATTTGAAATGATTAAAAATGGGCTATTGCTTAAATCTGTATGTTATATTAAAATTTAATACGTAGAGCCTTGCATTTGCAATCTGTTTTTTTATATATTATTTCGTGAATATAAAATCACATGATAATCACAAGCTCTAATGAATTTATGCGTAGGCATTTAATACACTTACTAGTTCTTACGATGATTTTTATAGTATGCTATTTCACATAACTAGTGGATCATCTTAGAAAAAATCGCTGAATTTCTCGAACCGTTTAAAGACCTCACGGTTAAAATGTCATCAAGCACAAATAGTACTGCGTATTGGATCATTTCCCTTTTTAATATAATTCTCAATCACGTTGAATATGTAGCTTCGGATACGAAAGCAAAAAATAAATCAGGTAAATATGAGTAAAATTATATTAACGAAAGGTTTAATAACATTTAATTGTAACAATACAATTATTAGCTTTGTCTTCATTCCTCTTAGCTGCTGAAGCAGCAAGAGAAAAATTAATCCGGTACTATTCTAAAACGAACACAACTGTAATGATATGTACTGCATTAGATCTGTGAAGAAAATTTCATTACTTTGTAAAAAAAGGGTTTCCCGACTATAAGATCAAAGAAACAAAAGAATTGTATGTCAATTTTTATTTAATATAGTACAAATTGTCTAAAGACACCCAAAATTGCAACTCTTCAATGAATATTTAAACTTTATTTAAAAAAAAAAACTATTACTTTATAGTCTCGGGTAAGACCTATAAAAGTAATAATTTTTTTTTGTGAATTTATATTTATCCATTGAAGTAATACAATTTAAAAAAAATTTTTTGAAGATTAATAATTGAAATTGTAATCCTTAAATTGCATAAAATAAAGTAGCTACCTATTTAAAGTAGCTATATACTTAAGATATATAAAGTAGTAACCTAACTAGGATTACAATTCAATGCTACTTTATATATCTAAATATGTATATAGCTACTTTAGTTTTCTGTCTGCAAAAGCAGAATTATCGTTATAAATATCTAATTGACTATACAGTCAACCCTCCATAAATGCAACTTCCATAAATGCAATACCTCTCTAAATGCACGTTTTTTTTTATTCCGTAAAATGTTATTAGTGCTAAATGCACGTTCTATATTCTGTAAATGCACGTTCTCTTGAATAACATTTTATATCACACTAACCTCCCTAAATGCACGTGGCCAATCAAATTTTAGTATTTAAGATAGGTTATACAGTTTTAGTAGAAGTTACACAAACTTGATGATCTAATTTTTAAAAGCTACAATTTAATTGGCTCTCTCTAAATGCAAACCTCCCTAAATGCATGTTGTAGGCTTGTCCCTACAAGTTGCATTTATGGAGAGTTGACTGTAATCAGTTAATCATACCTTTAAAAAATCAGAGTTTGTATTACGTGTATCATGTATTCAGATAATATGCATAAAAAACAGCTAGATACTTACATAAGAAGTATACAATAAATATATATATACATATATACATATATATATATTTTTAAATAATTATATATTTACTTTTGTTTGCTTTATTTAGAATGGGCATCTTTTTGAAACCAAATATTCTAATCTCCTCTAACAATAATCCCTTACCAAGTACCTTTTTTAATAGTATTGTAAAACTCTCCAAACGTTTCATGCTAGATGTAGATTTTGACGATGATGATGAAAATCTTAATGAACTTGAACGTTACATGGCAGAAAAACAAGTAAATAAAGATGTTGATGTGTTGGCATAGTGGAAGGTAATTATTAAATGATGTCTTATTAAATTATATACTATATTAAATAAAATTAATATAATATTTAGGCAAGCCAAACAAATTTTTCTCAACTTTTTCGCATGGCTCGTGATTATTTAGCTATCCCTGCAACTTCGGTTGCATCAGAACGTGCCTTTTCAGCAGGCAGTAATATGATCACAGATAAGCAAACAAACTTGGCTCCTAAAACTATATGAGCATCTCAATGTCTTCGATTGTGGGCTCAGGGACTATTAAAGGGAAAATTAGCACCCTAAGTTCTAAACGGGTTATAATTTTTTAAATCAAAATTTTTTATTTTATAGTAAAAAAAATAAAATAAATATATTGGAAATACAAATATATTATGGATTATATCTATCACATAGACTATAGAGTTGAGTTCACGATTTATTGTTATTTATTTATATGATACGATACAACATATATGCCACTCTAAGTTTATTGCATAGCGAACATATTTATCTATCACAAATCCTATCACAAATTCTACCAAAAAATCTAATTTGACAATATACGCCATTTTAAGCTTGTTAATGAATGCATTTACCTATCATCAACATCACCAAAAACTAATATATCTCTAATCCTACCACCAAAGCTACCAAAAGCCTAATATAGTTCTAAATTCACTGCTAATCCTACTATAATCTCAATTGTTCTAAGGTTGTCTACCATACTTTCAGTTCGAAAAAATCTTATCTCTGTTTTGAATTTCGAAATCAGAAAGTGAAATAGAAGTTGTCTGGAGATAAAATAAGCATACTTTTTTTTAATAAAATTTCATTATTATATAAATAAACTTACAAATAAAAATAAATACATCATTGATTTAATTCGAAATCCAAAACCTACAAGATTTTAGTAATTTTGAAAAATTAAAGAATATAAATTGCTAATTTCAAAAAAAAAAACCAAGTACATACGTACAGTACAAGCTCTCATGTTAAAAGTATTTTATTACAAATATTGTACGTTCAAGAAAACCAAACTTCGATCTTAACCAATTAACCACTAGAAAATTTGATATATGAAGTATCTTAAAAATATTAATAATCTAGTATTTTAGCTTTGAATCATGCAGAAGGCTTAGATTTTTTAATACATTTTAAATATTTGCTATAGCGATTAATATCTATTAAACTTCGTTGGTTGACATGTTTTTCTGATATTCTATCAAAGAATTCACAAGATAGAAAACTATATATTTGTGGCTCCATAATATTAATAAAGAAAAAAAAAGAAAGTTTTATGAAAGTAAAGATTTTATTGATGCATTATTAAACATAAACTTATTTAATAAGTCTGATAACCATTATAATATCGTACAAATGCTCATTATAAGCCCTGTCTTTTACTTCAAATTTATAAATTTTGCCATCTATGGAATTTAACGTTGAATCATTAAGAAAGAGTAACTTAATGCATTAACTCCACTTGTCTTGTCTCTACCTTCTATAGATACAAGTTTTTGATTTTTTCATTAATTTTATATTCAAGTGCCTCTAAGTTACGAGAAATATCACATGTAGCTTTCTTTGATTTTTTCTTTCTAAACATTTTTTATCAATTTAACATGATAAAATATATTACAAAAACACCTCTCTTTATCCAGTTATTGTGACCGAAATAATCCGGCTTTCGTGAATGATCCTATGAAACTAAACAACTATAATTGTCGAATGGACTAACTATGTGCTTGTATACATTCTAATAAATCAAGCTAGGGTATCATCAACTCGTGTACATTTTTTTTAAGCCAATAGACAAAGCAATATCTAAAAAAGCTAAATTTTAAAAAATTATATAATTTGATCTGTTCGTTAGCTAGTATTATCTTGAATTAAAATTATACGAGATTAAGAATTACAATTTAATGATTGGAGAGTATGGAGATGGACTGATCCATAGATTGAATAATAGTAATAAAGATAGAATATTTAATTTTGTATCAATTGATAAACTCTAAAGCATCTAGTATGCTTAAATACAAATATTTGAAAATTAACTTGAAGTATAAAAGCTGATTTTCATTCAGTTGTAATTAGGATTGCTTACGGCCAGCAACCTCAATTTTAACTCTAACTTTAACCCTAATCTAGGCTACAAGAAAAGTTTGCTACTACTATTTCACGCCTTAAGAACTCACCAAAACTATGACTTACAAGGCTCTTGTTAATAACACCAACGCAACGATAGTAAACGGCATCGGGACAATGAATCTAAAACACCAAATCGACATCATTACGGATGAGACGATAGTGAATGAAATCAATATAAGAGATATAACAGAAGTAAAAAAGTCTAAAATGTTAATACCAACAATAAAGGTATTAGTAAAGGTGAAGAAATTTACAAACAGCACCAACAACACCGAAATCGCGACTACTAGCCAACGTAAACACAGCACCTATAAATCAACAAAGAGAAGTGAAAATACCTGCAAACTACAAACAAAGAGCCAAAACAATAGTATTAGCAGCTACGCACCAAGCACTAGCAGAAACGACACGACGACACCAAAAATCAGTGGCATCAACAAAGGACGGCACCAGAAATCAATGATATAACAAATGACGGCACCAGAAAGGAAAGAACAACAAAAAAATAAAATAAAATAAATTAGAACCAGTAATAAGAAAAAAAACTTGTTTAACGAAAAAAAAACTTATCTCTATTGTACTGTATATCAAATATTGCAGAAGTGAAGATAAATAAGATTGTACAGATTTAAAGTGTAAATCATATAACTGATAAAGTTGCACCAAAATGAAGATATTCGTGTATCATAGGGCTGATTCGTGTAAACAAAGATTTGTGATTTTGATTGGTCATATATAACAGAAGATCTTGCGACCTCCAAGTTCTATTAAATATATTATAAACCTTGAACATGTTCATGAACATTGAACTGAATCTGAACTGAACTTATTTTAAGTTCAGGTTCATGTTCATGTTCATAAAGTTTATATTCATGTTCAGGTTCATGTTCATAAAGTTCATGTTCATGTTCAGGTTCATGTTCAAAATATGTTCAGGTTCAGGTTTAGGTTCAGGTTTATTGAACCTGAACCTGAACTTTTATTGAACTGAACTGAACCTAGAAACACTAATGAGAACACTTTTTTTATTTTACTGTTCTCAAAAAAATTTTAATAGAGAACAGTAAAAAATTTTTACTGTGCACAAAACTGTGTTCTCATGAAAACTCTAAAAACAATACTGCTCTAGGTTATTCTGGTTATACTTCGGGTTACACTTTGGCATGTGCTCTGATTCATACTTCAAAGTGGTGCGGTATTAAAGGATACTCTGCCAGAGTATGCACCATACCACTCTGGAGCACTTTGTTAATATCTCTAAAAACAAGTAGCTTGGACTTCTTGCTATTGATATGAATATTATTAAATTTAAAAAATCTTTGTAAAATTTGAATTAACTTTTCTATCTGCTTTTTACTTCCAGCTATCTATATAGTGTCATCTGCAAAAGCTACTGCTGCTTGGTACAATTCATTTATTTTCACCGAGTTTGTCCTAATACTCAAAAGCTCTTCATATTTGACTTTATAACCAAGTTCAGTATCAACTTGTATTTGTCGAAGAAGTGGATCATAAAAAATTCTCCATATTAATAGAAAAATTGTTTTGCCTTGCTCAATCCCATCACCTGCTTCAAAATCTTTTGTCGTACCAAATTTTGTCAGCACTCTAACTTTTCTTTCTTTAAACAAAACTACCATGAACCCAATTACTTGTTCTGGCAATTTTATTCTCTGTAGTGCAAACTTTAAAGTCCTAATTGATACTGAGTTGTACGCCTTTTTCATATCCTGTAGTACTACCGTACCCATAGCTCCTTTCTATCTTTTTTGCTTCCTTGAAAATTATTTCAACCAAATGGATTGCTTCTGTTGTTGAACACCTAGATAAGCCAGCAAAGTTTGGTCCTTTCAATATCTCTTTCTCAACTCTTATTTTTAATAATCTTTTAGTTAAGATCTTTGTTAGATATTTTCTAAATGTCTCCAAAAGAGCAATAGATTGTATATTGCTTATTTGAAAGCCCATTCTTCACCTTTTGGGATCAGATAGATTTGTACAATCTTCTATTTGTCTAGTATACAGCTATATTTCATGCACAAGCTTGCGAATTTCTTGAACTTCTCCTGTGTTTCTTTACTAACATTTTTAATTAGAACATATTCTATTCCAGAAATTCCTGCAGCTGTATTACGGTACTTTTTATTTCTCTAATTGTCTCGATCACTCCTTTACTGAGACCATTATACCATTCACCTCCTTTAATAGTCTATAGAACTCTTCAAGAACCTTTTTATCTAATACAACTTTCCTTTCTCTAAACTGTTCACAAAAGTGAGCTTTTGTTTTTTCTAATACTAGTTCTAGCATATTTATTAAATTCCAACTATTACCTTTCTGTTCAAGTACTCTATCAATTCTGATCTTGTTGGTTAGTTTGTCTAGCAAACTCATAAGCATCTTTCTAATTTCATCATTGATCCTTTCACACCTTTTATCAACTATACATTTTATCTTTTTTTCATTTGTTTCTCAGACTTGATTTCCTCTTGTGCTCTTAACACTTTCTATTTTATCTTTGCATGTTGTAGTAATTGCAAGCTTACTCTTATTGCCTGATTGCACTACTGGTACCTCAAATTACCCTTTCTATTTATTTCAGTATTTCTACAATTTCTTTATTCAGTTTCTCTAAACTTTGCATTAAAGCTTTTTCTGCCAATACCTTTCTAACTTTACTTATTATCTTACTCAACTGTATACTTGTTTTGTGCAGTTTCATTTTTGGTTTTTCCGTTTTCTGCTACTCTCCTCTTTAACTATCTTCTTCTTGGGTAAATTCTTGTTTGCTGCATACTTGATACTATTGTAAATAATATCCCATATAATATTGATACTGTCTTTCAACTCATTTTCAAAACATCTATTTAAGCCCTTATTTTGCTTCAAAAAAAACTCGAAATCATTTTGATACTTCCCCCAATTCATTTTCGTTGCTTTATCATATATATAAATCACTCTTGCTAAACTTCTCTTTTTTTTTCTCTGCTCTATTACATACTTTTACCCATTATTTACATGAAATTGTTGCTGTTACTATTTCATGATCACTTGCTATAATTACTTTAGCCTCTTTTATCTTTGTCTTGTACAACCCAAGGCTTAAATCTTCTGATATCCAGATCTGATTATTTCTGGTCTTCATATCTTGTCCAGACCAAGTAAACCAGGATTTAAAGCTCTAAATATATCAATAAATCTTGATTCTTAAACTACTTATATAAAGGTAAAACTTTTGTTGAGCTATTATACTTGGCCCTGCTTTGTCAAGCTTTCTATTAACTATGTGATTAAAATCACCTATTACTATAAAATGTACATTCATAGGGCACTTGAGAAATTTTGTAACCATCTTTTGCTGAATTTTCTTTGTAACTTCCTTGTTATTGGGAGATATATAAACTACTAATATGACCAACTCAAACTGCCTAAAATAAAATCTTGCTTCTATCATATACTCCTTAAAATGCACAACTTTCCCTAAATGCTTTTCCTATCTCTTACTAACCAATATACCAACACCGTTAGGATTTTGTATAATTTTATTAGTAAATTTTAAATCACTATATAAATCTCTTTGATACCAAATAACTTTTGATTTAGCAATCCATTTTGAATGATTTTACTATCAAAATGTTCATCTTGATGAGATGATTCTAACAAGTCCAAAATTATCAAAACCTAATCATAGGTTCCCGTTATCATTAAGGATCAGTAAAAATGCTTATCAAGGTCTTTGATTGGTTTTTTATATAAAAAACCAATTAGGGATCTTGATGAGCATTTTTACTGATCCTTAATGATAACGGGAACCCATAATTAGATTTTGATAATTTTGGGCTAGTTGGAATCGTCTCATCTAGACAACTATTTTGGTAGTAAAATCATTCAGAACAGTTGCTAGATCAAAAGTTATTTAGCATCAACGATATTTATATAGAGATTTAAAATTTACTAATAAAATAATACAAATCCTAATAAATTAAACTCTTTCTGACAATCACTTGAACCAAAATTTTTACTACTGGAAAAACAAAATTTTTGTTGGAGAGTTGTGGCCTGTATAGTAGTTTGTCTAAAGGTCAATATTATTCTATCATGGGACTCCTCTATTAGAACATTTGGCATACAAGCCAAGAGCTTTATTATACAAGATAACTGGCAGGAGGTGCTCTTGTATGAAAAATCTTGGTGTAGTTTGAGTAGTAAAGCCCAACTACGTCGACAAGGCTTTCTGGTTGTTACTTCAAAGAAGAATACAGGGAAAACAACAAATTATAGTTTTTTTTAAGCTGCATTCTTTTACCTTAGCAAGTGGTTTCTTTTTTTTATTTCTTTTTTACTTCTTGCTGGTCTTCCAAAATTTCTCGAAAAAAGTGGGGATTTGGCTTATCCTCTTCAAAAGATTAGCATTGTTTACTTTTCAAATTCAGACAGTCTAGTAGATTGCAATACGTGTTTTAGATACGGTGCTAGTATATAGGATCAAGTTATCCGTATGTCAATTGGAAGGTCAGAAAGAAATTTAATGTTTAGTCTTAGCTTTACAATAGAGATATACAAAAGTTGTATTTGTTATATAGTTTTTTACTTTAACTGGCACAGGTTATAATAGTGTGTTTATCAAGATTGTTTTCTTCTTTTTTTGTTCTGCCTTTTTTTCTTTTCTTTCTTTTTTTTATTTTGTATTAATTGTTTTTTTTGTAGTTTTCGTATAAGTATTTCCCTTTTTAAACTTCCTTTTTTTCTTTGATCGTAAAGTTTTTTTTCATATAGTAGTTAGAAGTTTTTTTTCTATTTTGGAAGTTAAAAAAAGAAGGTTTAGAATAAGAAAAGAAAAGGCAATCATGATAAGCAGGACATAAAAGCCTTCTGGTGATATACAAAGTTTTTCAGTTGCAAGAAAAATTAGTATGGAGAAGTTTACTATAGCAGATCGAACATGGGTAATTTGGACTTTTTTCGCAAAGAGCCGGGTTAGCTGATACTTGTTGAGATTAGATATAGTCATTTGACCATTAATTCATACTTGTATGAAATAGATATGAAATAAATTAAAGTATGTTGACTAATAAAAGTATTGGCATGATTGCCAAAGTGTTAAAAAAAAATACAAATTCTAATAATCTTGGGTTCGATAGCATAGCGGTTATGCTCCAAGGTTTTAAATTGCAAGGTTGCCAGTTCAAATTCAAGTGGCGGTGATTTGTAAGAAAGTCAGCCAGACTAGACTAAATTAGGAAACTGAAGCATTGCAAAATACAGGGATCCGGGATGTCAATCGACAGACTTAATTCCTAGAATGGGCAGTAATCTGCAATCAAGGCTACAGTGATAAGGGCTGTGCCAAAACCCTGATTTGGAATAACCAAAGTCATGAGATGTAATGTAAAGCAGTGTTGTACATAAAACAATTTTGAACAATTTTGAACATTTTTTCAAATTAAAATTACTTGAAATTTTATTAAGATAATCTATTTAAATTTTTTCCACCAATAAGTCCAGCTCCTAA
Source organism: Gigaspora rosea (assembly GCA_003550325.1). NCBI lineage: Eukaryota > Fungi > Glomeromycota > Glomeromycetes > Diversisporales > Gigasporaceae > Gigaspora > Gigaspora rosea. The sequence goes on from QKWP01000659.1 coordinate 81,883, forward strand.
AAAAATATATAATTATATATTTTTTTAAATAACTTTATTAATTAGTTAAACATGGGACATAGGCTTGGTCAATTTTGAACAATCTTGAATATTGGACATTTTACATAGTGTGGACGCATCCCATGTACAACACGAAATAAGGCCTAAGTTAGGATATTACAAGATACTTCATGAACTCTTGGAGTAGCAGTCCTAGTGTTCGGATCGAGATAATCTGTTTATCTAAAGATAATTATCTGTTGAAAAAGTCATTATCTGTTATCTATATTTGTTCATAATTCCATTATCCGAATAACTATCTAGATTATCTGTTAATTATTAGATACTAGATAAACCTAACATAAAAACTATATATTAAATCAAATACTTGCAAAATTGTACTATAGATGCGCAAGCAACCCAGATTTGCACTACCGGTTTATTATATAATTCTTGATTTGATATTTCAACCTACTCTATCTTTAAACTAAAATGCAGGCCGGGTTGCTCCAGAGTATGTTATACTAACAACTTTAATGGTACATATTATACTCGAAATAAATGCTAATACAAATTTTATATATTCCATATAAGTTCATACCAGAAACAGAATGATATTGAATATTTCATGTAGGTGGCAATCAATTAATCGACAATAATTTCACCGACATAACATTTCACTGACAATTATTCACCGACACGTTTATTTTACTAACAGTTTATTTCACCGAAGCTCATTTCACCGACAAAGTAATTCTGGTTATTGTCGTTAGGGTCAGGGTAGAATTAGGTAGAATTAGGGCTAAAGTTAGGGTGCTTTTTGAAAAAAAACTTGTCGGTGAAATGAACTTCAGTGAAACAAACTGTCAGTAAAATGAACTTGTTGGTGAGTATTTGTCGATAGAATGTTATGTCGGTGAAGTGATTGTCAGCGAAATAATATGAACTCATTTCATGTAGAGTATGGTTATTGCCAATTAAATGCCGTACATATGCAAAATCTTGCATTTTATTGGATAAATGCATATAGTGAAGCAAGGGTATGAATACATATAGAAACTTCGCTTATTACACTTACATATAGAAATAGGCTAAATTGATTACATACTGATATTATTAATAAATACATTACGGCGCATTTGCGAACTACCCCAAAATTTAAAAATTTTGATTACTAATATTTAAATATAGATTTTTGACTGAGATAATCAATATTCCCAAAATTATGATGCGTTATTTAATAAATTATAAATTTCTATATCTAATGAGAGTAGAAAAACGGGTTAGCCTGTGGAGAAAATAGGTTAGATGTAGGGTACGGAATGGGCCGGGCCTGTTCAAAAAAAACCCAAACCCGAAAAATATTTTTGAGCCCAAGCCCGGCCCAGTTAAAACAAAAACTCCAGAGTATGGGCCGGGCCGGGTTTGATACAAATTAGGCCCAGCCCAAACCCGGCCCATTAATATAACTCATATTAAAAATTATACGAAACAAGACTCTTTTTTGTGCTAATCACAAAAAGTAGAAAGTTTATATGACCAGATTGTTATATTAAATTAGCTATGAAATACATAGATAGAAATTTTGATAAACGACTGGCTAGATGAAATAGATCAGGAAGATGATAACAGAAATAAAAAAAAAACAATTTTTGGAAGCTGCATAATAGACAAATTGATAGCAGATAGAACCACAGATATAATTTGCCCATGATAATAAATAGTTTTTATTTTAAGTTGATGACTAAATAAGAAAATTTATTAACATATTATTATAATAAATGGTATAGAATTATGTTTCTTAGATCCAATTGCATTTTTTTTTATTAAACTTATGTATATATTGAATACTTCGATGTATAAATATAGACATCCTAGATAAAATTATAAAGATGGATTATCTAATCAGATATACCACTTCACTTGACATTAAAATACTCTTCATTGCACTTCGTACATTATCTATTAATTAATTCATCCAATCCAATTTTAGTCTAATGGTCTGAATTAAATTTGATCTTCGAATATTTGAACCTGAACATAGCCGATTAAAAGTTTTACATTTTTTTGAATAATTTAAAATTTAAATACTTCAGTCGGGGAATATACCGAATTTTGGACACTGTCAATCGCACCTTTTATAGCGATAAAGATATCGATCAATGATTCTAGAATTATCTAATACGATATGTTCAAAAATTCGAATTTCATATTACTTCTATACTTGACCGTTGCTAAAAGTTCATGATTACTGTAATAAGCGGGTTGGTAACAAACGGAATCTTATTTACTTAAATAGTTTTTTCAATCAAATACAGTAAAACTTCTATAAGTGCACACTCTTGGAATCTAGCATAAACGAAATGCACTTATAGATCAAAAAGAAAAAGTGCATTTATAGGAAACGTATAGAGTTTGAATGTGTATTTGGAGAGGGCGTGCACTTATAGAGTATGCACTTATGGAGGTTTTACTGTACTTTAAGGTCAAGGTAATCAGAACCTTGTTCCAGTTTTTCTTTTTAGATCATGAATCTGGGACATTTTTAACACGACACGCCTTTCAAGACTAAGAATCCAACGTTGATTTTGGCCCGATTTGGACTTCTCTTATGGTAAATACTAGTACAAATTCCTTCTTTCGCTTTAATCATATAAATTATTTTATTTATCATTATTTTATATTCGCAGACTATTATTCTGAATCCTTAAAGCCATCAGGTTTTATCTATTCATAGATAGGGTTTAGCATAATGGCAATTATTTAAAGACTATAATTTTATTTATATGTATTTTAAATAAATGTATTTTATTACTGTATTTATCTAATTAAAATTAAAATTTACAATTGATTCACAATAAAGAAAAGATAATACAAAGTCGTTCATGAAAAAGCATTCTAATTTACCAAAACTGTATTATACTA
>QKWP01000659.1:87849-131252 GCA_003550325.1 Gigaspora rosea
GTATTGCAACCTATTAAGAGAATCGAATGCCCAAGGTTTATTATTAGTATATTGAATATAATTATGCGGATCTATATTAAAGGCAACAAAACTAGTAACAGTATGAAATATCACTGTATTGTGTACACGATCGAGATAATTCCTTTGCCCCCGTTGCTCATTGTCAAATGCTAAAAATAAGAGGCCTTCTGGTAGAGCTTCCTTCTTATCTGATAATTCTTCTAACCAGTTTTGAAAATGGAAATAACTTCCCGAACTTGTGATGTGATTATCGATATTAATAATAGTTTTTGACCTTGCAATAGAATATTTAATAGCTGATGCTACAAGGTTTATTTCTGATATGTATTTCCCATGTCTAGACCCATACACTGAATCGACTGCCATGGCCCTTTTAAAAATTTTTTCAGCATTTTCAAGACCTGTATTACGGTTATTGTATGTTATATTTCAATAAATTTTACAAGGATTTGATTATGTTTACTTAGCCATATATGAGGGGTATAATTTAATAGAAAATCTATTGTTCTCTCTAATCAAAGCTTCGACATCCTCATATAAAAAATTTCGTTCAATTAGCGCAATATCAGTGACCGCTTGTATGCGCTTATCTTGATTAGAGTACCGAGAATCCCAATGCTTGACCAGTTCTTCATTTCTATCAACTTCATCACTTAACAAACCTTCCAAATTAACTATAACTTCTTGGTGCTCTTCTAACTGTCTCCTCAATTCTAAAATTACTTGCTCTTGGTTTTCGAAGTTTCTTTGAAATTCCGTGATCATAGTAAGCTCCCTATTTTCTTGTTCTTGCAACTGTTGCTGCAATATTGTAATCATACGTTCATAGTTTTTTATATGACTAGTTTCTAGATACAATTCATCAATTTCTTTACGGGTATTAGAATCATAAGTAGGAGTAGGACTGTCAGAGCTAGCATCAGATCGAAGTCTCTTATTTTTAAAAGCAGGATTATCTAAAAGGTGGCGATGAAAATAATTAGTAGAAATTACTTGATTATAATGTTTTTCACAAATTGAATGCGGATACAAATAAAAATTAAGTTCAGACATATAATCCACGTATAATTTAAGCCGATTAGTGGTGGTTGGTGTATCAGCATGTCTCCAGGTTTGTGATTCTTTCGTTTCACAGGGCCTTAGACCGAGCTTACTATATTTGCTAGTTATTGTACTAAACACACAAGGAAGATCTTCGGCTCTTGGCTTCTCTATGGCTGAAGAAGATTGCGACATCGTTATCAAGCTTTATACAAGTATTTTAATAAAAGAAAAAAAGAAGAAATTAATATTGTAATAAAATTTAAATATAATATTCTTCATTATTTCGGGTCTCATTTGCCTTTTCAAAAAATGTTGATTACTGAAAAATAATAGCTGATTATGTAACTAGAAGTTTTCGACTTTCTTTTTGAATATCGACTTGTCAAAGTTTGCTACTAAGAATGCCCCTAAATTCTAGTGCTAGCACCAATTATCATTATCCAATCATCGGGCAGGGAATTTTTGAAGATCATTCTAGATATGTTCTAGAACCGATTTTCAAATTTGCTATATTCCCTGACTGTACTTACAAAGGTTAAAACATTATAATTTCTCAGGGTCTGATCATTTTTTCAATTTAATATCAATTATTTTTTAAATCGAGAATATATTGAAAAATTTGACTACCAGATTTAACCAAATATTAGTGTAAGATGATAAACTTACTATCTCTTTTTTTATCCTATTGTGAAGTGTATCTGAAAAGTTAGAAGAAAAAAGGTTAGCTTAATGGCTTCAAATAAAAAAAAAATCCAAATTCTAAATATATTAACTTTCTAGCATGTCCAGCCTCGTTCTTCTGCATCTTTTAGCCAATCTTGACCGCAAATCAATATCTCAATGGTTTCGGGGCTAAGGTTTGACTGATAATCATTGACTATTCTTCCTGCCACACTAAAAATCTGAATAAAGTAAAATATGTTAACTTTAATTATTTCATATTTAAAAGAATTTACTTACTGATTCGGAAGCTACTGAAGTTACTGAGATAGCAAAGATATCTCTTACTATAGTTGCCACAGAAGGATATTTTTGCTCATTTTCCTTCCACCAAGCTAAGATGTCGAAAGATTATGTAGAAGAACGGGGAAGAAGTGGATCAGCAAGGTATCGTTCAAACTCATCCATTTCATTAATTATACTAATTTGATTTGCTGCAAGGTATCGGTCAAAGTCTTGCATTAATTTATTATCTTGCAAATTAAAAGAATAATCATGATGATAATTAGAAACATCCGAATATTGAGTATATGTTGATCTATAAATCATCATAGCTCTATATAAATAAAATAGTTACTAATTAGTAAATAGAATTTATATTTTAAAAAAGTACACCGAGTTAACCACCTTCGTTTAATAAAATCCAGTTTGTCCTTAGCCTTAGTAGACGACAAGTGCATCTTATACTTAAAAATATGGATTAACAATGACATTTTATAACGAGGATCCATTATCGACGCAATGCAGTACACATCGCCCGTATCCGCCCAGTATTTGTCAAATTTGGATTCCATTAGTACGATCATTTGATAAATAAAGGGATCTACATTGCTAGCATTTCGCTCAAGATGTAGCTTAATTTTTACAATATGAGGAAGAATAATATTTGCTGTTGAATATTTATTTCCCGATATAATATTCGTAACTGCATTTAAATAACTAGTTAATATGTATTTTCAATAAAATCTATTATTACATTTGTACGAAATAATGCCCACGGGCATTATTTCGTACAAATATAGTAAAAATTTACTATTACCTTCATAAAATAGTTTTAGGAAATCACAAATGCTTTTAGCTTTTTTCCAATCTTCCTCAGAAGGCATAATTTGCTCGAAGTTAATATTTCGCAATGTAAGACGTTCAAATACTCTTTTATATGGAATGGTAGATTCTAATATCAAGTAAACTGAATTCCAACAAGTAGGGACGTCAAGAGCTGGTCTCCGACTTGCTACAAGCTCAGGGCAGCACCCGACGATTGCATTCTCAAAATTTTGTAGTCGAGATTGCGAACTGTGAATCCATTTTGCACACTCTCTAATTTTGCTAACAATATGTTTAACCTTTTTGAGGCCATCGTTGACAATAAGATTTAATATGTGAGCACAGCAACGTTGGTGCAGCAAACTCCCTTCAGCAACAAGTGCATTTTGTTCATCAAGTTTATGCTTTAAATTAGTAATTGCTGCATCGTTGCTCGTTGCATTATCCATGGTAATTGCTAAGGTTTTCGATACAACATTCCAATCATTAAGACATGTAAAAAGAGTTTCACTTATTACAACTCCTGTATGCGGCGTAGGAACTAATTTGAATAATAAAACTAATTTTTGAAGCCTCCAACTTTTATCTATAAAATGACACGTTACAACTATGTACCCAAGCGTTTGGTTCGATATCCACAAGTCAGATGTGTAACTTAACCGTCCGGGTGCCTCTTCTATCATTGTACGGGCCTTCACTTTAAGTTTTTTAACAACATCCATACAATCGTCATGCACTGTTTTTCGCTTACTACTTTATACTTGGGTTGCAAATTACTAATAAACTTTAAAAATCCTTCATGCAATACTGTGCGAAATGAATAAGCATGTCTAATAATCATTTTAGTCATATCTTGCCGACTTTTTTTCTTAGGAAAACTTATAGGCAGTAAGGCCTGATGCAGAGAACTATAAAGTTTGTTGTGATCCATTATTTAAACGTTTTTTACATTTTGTGTTTTTTAAATGACGAATTAGAGAGCTGGTACTTGTATCATTATCATGCTTCAAAACACTATTACAGTATGTGCATTTTGCATAATTCGCTAACAAAATATATAATACAGATATTAACAAACTCATAAAATTAACAAATAACATTACAAAACTAGGATTGTTACGCTTTTGAGGATCATGATGTACAAAGTGGCCTTCTTTAAAGACCCATAATTCCGATTTGCTTCTTTTGCATTTTTTATCAGTAGTTGTTATTTCAGGATTTTCAGCAGTTATTTCTGAGTTCTCGGTAACAGTGACTATCTCAGTGCTTTCATTGGTGGTTATTTCAAACCCTTCGTTATTTGTGGTTACTTCAGGGCTTTCTATTCAATAAATAATAATTATTATTAACTAATTCAGAATATGCGAAATATAGTTGTTTAGTATATCAATTTTTTACATACTGTAATCCATTTATATTAGTTCAGTACTTTCAAACGACGTAACCTGAAAAAGGAACCCATTTATTGTTAAATCTTCTTGACTCACATACTTTTAAAGCATAGAAAGTATTCTACTCCCTTGAGTTACATACAATTATTTTATAAATGCGCCTTTTTTAACATATACTTTTATTCGGTTCAAAAGTTCTATAGTTTTTTTTTCTATTTAACTCGTCTATTTTTTCAGTCCTTTAGATAAGTACGTACGTATGTTTTGTTTTATTTGAGCACACGCCAAACTTCCTAACTTGGCTTTTTAACAGCGTACCACAAAAACTTTAAATCTTGGAACTTCGACAAAACAGTTTTCATCAAATGTTAAATTGCATACCATATATGTGTTCTTATTCATCATTATGCGTTATCTCGCATGTACTGTACTATCTATATAAATACAGCATTAGCTCAAATCGCTTGAATCATATGATCGAATGATATATAATGTAATCATTACACTGCATACAGAGTTAAAATAATCGCAATGTAAAATATAAAAACCTATATAGGTTTTACTAAATAATACTAGGCCCATTGGGCCAAACCGGGTATGCTTATAAAACCCAAACCTAATCCGGTATTTAGTGGGCCCAATTTAAACCCGGCCCAACAAAATAATGTATTCAAAATTTGAGCCCAATCTAGGCCCAAGCCCAGCCCAGCCCACAATTTTCTGGGTTTGGCCCGGCCCATTCCGTACTCTAGTTAGATGTGTTATCAGTACAGATTAGGGGATTGAAAATTTTTTTGGGGTTTAACATTGACTAATTAATATATAATCTGGTAACTAAACTTTAATTTTGGGAACCCAATGTTTAGATTTGGTGACCAATTGCCCACTTAATTTCGCAAATGCGCCATAATGTTTATTTAAATTTTTTGTAAATAACTTAGAATTTAAAACTCCTAATATTTGTATGGAATAGCTAATTTATATCAAATTCGAAAAATTTACAATTAGTTAAAAAAAATAAATACTTTTAAAAAATAGCTCAAAAAAAGGAAATAAAATACATATCTCAGATTATTTCTTTATCACTGACGCAAATTTGCTCAGCTTTTCAATTAATATACAATTAATTAATATTTATACTTTTTTATTTAATTCTTATTACAATTATTTAATTAATTCAAGCTAACTATTATGATATCAACGTCAATTTCATGTTAGCCTTACAACTTGGCAAATTAATCAAATTTACCCAATCGTATAATTCTAAGCTTTAAAATCATTTTTGAAATTAATTAATATTTGTATCGCATAAAATTGTTAATCTGACTTTCAAAGTGCTATATACATACTTATACTTGCCAATCAAGCGATTAAACAGTTTGAACATGGTATAAATATTCTTACAGTTTAAAAATTGAAAATAGTGATAATTAAAAAAAAGTATACATTATTTTCTGGTAAAAATGTACAGAATACTTGTGACGGACGATATAATAATAAAATAAATAAATAAAAAAAAACGAGATTCGTATCTTTTTTTTCTCAGTCTCAAATTAAGATATTACGCATAGATTGTAATTTATGAATGCTATCATTTTACATTATAAGGGTTAGAAAGGAAAATATAAAAAAAATAAATAGGAGGAATTAATAATACTGTTATTCTCATATTCATGTAACATAAATGTATGTACTGTATGTACAATGCGTCAAAATTATGTATTTATTATTTATGAGTATACGCACATGTATGCATGGCTAGCCAATTGTATCGCATTAAGAGTATATATTACAGTAATACAGATAATCTATAGATAATTATCCGAACTTAAAGTAACTATCTGGATAAATTATCTGTTGAACAAAATCATTATCTGTTATCTGTATTATCCAGATAATCTGGATAAAAATTCTAACAGATCTGATTACTAAGCAGTCCAGAAATTGGCTGCGAAAATTTCTGGCCACTACAGCAGTCAGTGAGACAGGTTGCTTCTGAGTAGCATAAAAGCAAGCCGGGGAAGTCAGATTGCATTAGTGAAAAATAGATAACAACTATGGTTATTATAAATCACTAAAATAACACTAGCAAAACTGTCAAAAAAAAAAAATACAAATCCTAATGTTCTCTGGGTCGATAGCATACTAGTTATGCTCCAAGAATAAAAATTGCAAGGTTGCTAGTTCAATTCCTTCCAAAGGCAAAATAAAAAGAGTCAGCCAGTTAGAAAACTGAAACACAGTGAGAAACAGAGACCCAGAACATTGTATATCTGACTTAATTGGGCAGCTATTATTTCAAGAATTTGTGGCTATAAAGAAAACTGTACCAGGACCCCGATTTGGAATAACCAAAGTCATGAGACGTAATGTGAGGTCTAAGTCTAAAGTTTATAATACTATATGAACTTGTGGCATTGCCAAACCGACTTGATGAAATTCTGGATTGGATAGTAACTTCATAAAGGGTTTTCTCAGTGTTTAACCTCTCTGAAGTTGATATGGTGAGTTGTATTTGGTTGCTATTAGAAATAATGTGATGAAGTCAGGCTTGTATTAAAAATTTAAAAATAGATTATACAATGTATACGATCTTGTATATAGATATAACTATATAAATAAAGTAATGGAAAGACTAGCCAAAGTTAAAAAAAAAAAATATACAAAATCCTAATGATCTTAGAATCCTGTAAACATATTTTACCGATTTTGGGCTTGTTAGAATCATCTCATTGAGGCAAACATTTTGGTAGCAAAATTATTACAATGGAACAGTAGATCAAAAATTATTAGCAATTCCAAAAATCAGCCCATATGTATAAATAGTATCAATATTTGTCTATTATATATAAAAATTTTAGCTGATTTGACCTAGTAATTCTCATGTAATTACTTATACATAAGGGGGCATCCATAAATAACATTATACAAATAGAGAGGGCTGGACAAATGATAACATTTTTCTCAATAAGTAAAGAGTGTCAAAAAAATATAATATAATTTTTTTAGAAAAAAATTGTCTAAAAATCGAACCAAAAGTCCAAATTTAATGATTTTGGTACTATTCGATTCGTCTTGGTGAGAGGAGTCGAATGGTACCAATTTCATTTCATTTGGATTACTGGATCAAAGGTTATTGGTCAAATACTATTGGTTATTATGTTTTCTTATAAAATTACTATAAAATCAATAGTTTTTTGTGAATAACTTTTGATCCAGTAATCCAAATAAAATGATTTTGATATCATTGGATTCGTCTCACTGAGTCAAATCGAATGGTCTCTAATCATCCAAATCAGATTACTGTGTCACAATATATTCAAGTTTTGTAAAATTTTATATATAAACATACAGATTTTGAAAAAAAATTTTATATAGTAGAGTGGGGGTCAAGTGCTATTATGGGAGTACATAACGTTATTTATAGATGCTCTAATAGTTAATTTTTTTAAAAAAAATTAACAAGTGATGATACAAGAATTACTGGACCAAATTGGCTAAAATTTTTATATATTATAGACAAATATTGTCATTATCTATGATAAAAATTTGAACTAATTTGGATTACTAGTTATCAAGGTATCTATCGTCAAATTTGAGTAAAAATAGCAAAAATTTTATAATAGTCAATAAATTGTTATTTTACTCAAACTTTGACAATGGTAACTCTATAACTAGTAATCCAAAATAGCTCAAATTTTTATTATAGATAGTATCAATATTTATCTATAATATATAAAAATTTTAGCCAATTTGGCCTAATAATTCTTGTGTAATTAGGGGCATCCATAAATAACATTATGTACCCCTCATAGTAGCACTTGACCCCCTCTACTATATAAAAAAATTTTTCAAAATCCATATGTTTATATATAAAATTTTACAAAAACTTGAATATATTGTGACATAGTAATTTGATTTGAATGATTTAGGTACCATTCGATTCATTTCAGTGAGACGAATCCAATGATACTAAAATATTTCATTTGGATCACTGGATCAATAGTTATTCACAAAAAACTATTGATTTTATAGTAATTTTATAAGAAAATATAATAACCAATAGTATTTGGTCAATAACTTTTGATCCAGTTATCCAAATGAAATAAAATTGGTACCATTCGACTCCTCTCACCAAGACGAATCGAATGGTACCAAAATCATTAATTTTGGACCACTGGATCAGTTTTTAGACGATTTTTTCTAAAAAAATTGCGTTATATTTTTTTGACCCCCCTACTTAAGAGAAAAAACATTATATTTTGTCAGACCCCTCCCCTCTTGTATAACGTTATTTCTGGATGCCCTCTTATTTGTGTATAATAGTTAATTTTTTTAAAAAAATTAACTATTGTATACAAGCAATTACATGATAATTACTAGACTAAATTGGCTAAAATTTTTTAAAATATTGATACTATTTATGATAAAATTTGAGCCAATTTGAATTACTATCGTATATTTCCAAAAATAAGCTACTTTTTTTGGACGATATTAGGGCCAAAAATTAAAAGTAACGTATTTTTGAGTTATATAGGTTTTTAAATATTTATTTCTGATAGCAGAGGTAGCTTATTATCGGGTGTTATTTTGAAAAAAATTCTCATACATATAAAATTGTGCATTGAGATTCAAATTGGGTTTGTGTGCGGAGCATGTGCATTATTAAAATACCACATTTGGGGGTCGTCTAAAGCCAGGTGCGTTCACGTGATAGAAAGCCAATCAAATCGTAAAATTCGATCTTTACGGATCAGCCCGATGAGACAAAAACAATGAAAAAAAGTAAAAAACGTCGAAAATACAAAAAACAAGTGTCTAAATCTGTCTAGGAGCATTAATAAAAAATGTCGGGAAGACAATTTTACTTATAAGTCAAGCCTAACCCTAACCCCTAACTTACCCTTACCCTAATTTTAATTAAATAATCAAAAACATATAAATGCACCTGGCTTTAGCCATCCCCCACATTTGGCAAATACGTACATATGTATGCTATATATATATTCATAATTTCAACTTTGTTTTTATTTTTTTTTAGTTTTAAATAGTTTTTTTTTATTTTTAAATATTAAATTTTTTATTATTTATTTTTTTTTATTTTTAAAAAAGTTTTTTTTTTATTTTTAAACTTTTTTTATTTTTAAATATTTTTTTTTATTTTTAAATTTTTTAAACAGTTTTTTTTATTTTTAAATAGTTTTTTTTATTTAAATTTTTTATTATTTATTTTTTTCATTTTTAAAAATGCTTTTTTTATTTTTAAACATTTTTTTTTATTTTTAAATATTTTTTTTATTTTTAAATTTTTTTAACTATTTTTTTTTATTTTTAACCTTTTTTTTTATTTTTAAACTTTTTTTTTATTTTTAAACTTTTTTTTATTTTTAAACTTTTTTTTTATTTTTAAACTTTTTTTTTAAATTTTTATTATTTATTTTTTTCATTTTTAATTTTTTTTTTTTACTACCTTTTTTTATTTATTTTTTTTTTATTTATTAGTTTTATTTATTTATTTTTCTATTTTTTTAATTTTTATTTTTTAGATTTTTTTTTTAGTTTTTCTCTTTTTTTTTTCTTTTTTTTTAACCCTAGTTCACTATGCTAGATGCGCGTTTGGCGCTTATTTATTAAGATCAATTTTATTATTACATGTTCGATAATTTATTTTTCTAATTTTAACTAAACTATCTAAGAATCATCCATACATTCCTAATCCATACTCAGGTCCGCCAGACCCTTTCCTATTCTTACCATGTCCACCCAGCGTCCCGACTTCCAAACCCATTCAGTCCTTTCCGAAATTTTCGTCCCATAGGCGGTACAGGACTATTCTACTTTCCGTCCGGCTTATTAAGGTGGACTTCAGTCTCTTGCTTTGGTTATCCTTTTGCTTCGGATTAAAGCAGGTCTTCCTAGGTTCAGATCCTGCAGCTCTTTTCTTTATTAAGGTCGTATGACGTACTTTGTAGATGTTTACAACCAGTTTTACAACCAGCTGACCTTATTTAACCGGAACTTTGCCTTCAACCGGAATTCCACCGGAAGTATCCAAATCCAACCGGAGTTTCACCGGAAGTATTCAAATCTAGAAATCACACACGCTATGTAGCTGTGTCGTCAATTGTGGTCCTTGCATCCTAGTCCAAACCGTCTGTCTCGTGATCTTGTATAGAATTATGTTCCTGTTGGGGCTTGAACTGGCAACCTTGCGACTGGAGTGACTTAGTGACCCGGAAGCACAACCACTACGCTATCGACCCACAGGTTGTTTTTCTTTTTTTTATTATAATTTAAATAGAGACTTGTTATTGCCACCACCCACTTTTGTTAATGCCACCCCCTATCCCGGAATACGGCACCTTTCCGGCCTTTCCAGACCACTTCTGACCTAAATCATGTGGCCCAAGCCACAAGTCACATGACCAATAAAATTTATCACCAAGCTATTTAGTTACACAAATTTGTGGTGCATAATTTGTGTAACCTTTTTATCCAATCTATTTATAGACCGGGGTCATAGGTCCGGTCCGGGTATATATAGAATTTTATTAATAAAATTCTACAAATTCTTAAAAATTCACAATTTCTTATTAATTAATTCTAATTTAATGCACTAAGTAAACTTGTTTAGCACATAAAAATACACCAAATCGGCTATGTTGTTTTTATTTTACTTGAAATTTGGAGAACAGATGCATAATTTTGGATTTTTGATCAAAAAAGTCAAATTTAAGCATCTTTTCTCCAAATTTCAAGTAAAATAAAAACAACACAGCCGATTTAATGTATTTTTAAGTGCCGAACAAGTTTACATAATGCATCAAGTTAGAATTAATTAGTAAAATTTTATGAATAATAAGATTTTATAGAATTTTATTAATAAAATTCTATAAAATTTTATGATTCACAAATTTTTACTAAATATTTCTAACTTAATGCACTAAGTAAACTTGTTCAGCACCTAAAAATACATTAAAACGGCAGGGTTGTTTTTATTTTACATGAAATTTGGAGTTAAGATGTTAAAATTTGACTTTTTTGATCAAAAATCCAAAATTGTGCATCTTTTCTCCAAATTTCAAGTAAAATAAAAACGACCCTGCTGATTTAATGTATTTTTAGGTGCTGAACAAGTTCACTTAGTGCATTAAGTTAGAATTAATTAATAAAAATTTGCGAATTATAAGATTTTTTAGAATTTTATTAATAAAATTCAATAAAATCTTATGATTCATAAAATTTTACTAATTAATTCTAACTTAATGCACTAAGTAAACTTGTTCAGCACTTAAAAATACATTAAATCGGCTGTGTTGTTTTTATTTTACTTGAAATTTGGAGAAAAGATGCTTAAATTTGACTTTTTTGATCAAAAATCCAAAATTATGCATCTGTTCTCCAAATTTCAAGTAAAATAAAAACAACATAGCCGATTTGGTGTATTTTTAGGTGCTAAACAAGTTTACTTAGTGCATTAAATTAGAATTAATTAATAAGAATTTGTGAATTTTAAGAATTTGTAGAATTTTATTAATAAAATTCTATATAGACCTGGACCAGACCTAGGACCCCGGTCTATAAATAGATGGATAAAAAGGTTACACAAACTATGCACCACAAATTTGTGTAACTAAATAGCTTGGAGACAAATTTTATTGTCATGTGACCTTGTTTTGTGGCTTGGGTCACATGATTAGGTCGAAAGTGGTCCGGAAAGGCCGGAAAAGAGCCGGATTCCAGGATAGGGGTGGCATTAACAAAAGTGGGGGGTGGCAATAACAAGTCTCTTTAAATATTAATTTAATTTAATTTATTTATTTAATTTATTTTTTTATTTTTTTTAAACTGTAAATTGGTGTACAATTTATTTTTTCAATTTATTATTTTAATTAATTTTTTTAACTTATTTTATTTATAATAATTTATTTTTTTTGATTTATTTTTTTTTTTAAATTTCCTTGGTAGTATACCCAAGGGCGCTGTTGGTGCTCTTTTATTAATTCATTATTTCAAAGGTCTTACATATACAGTAGGGTTACCTAACTACTCTATACCTCCCTCCAATCGTCCGTCTTTCCTGGCCGAATCCAGCCGGCCAACCACACTCCGGTGCCCCGTACCTCTTGAATCATAGGCAGCTTTAAGGAACTACATACTCCGCCGGCCTGCTATATAGGTTGGCCCTTTTTCATCTACCCCGGGAGCCACTTCCCATTTTCGGTTGGTATAGCGTCACTAGGTGCCCAGCTTTCTAATTCAGTCGGTATCCTTGTTTTTATTTTCCGTTCGTAATATCCCTTTTATAGTGGATGGTCCTTATGTTTACGATGTTTCTTGTCGGATTTTTTTCTTTTCTGGATGTCGCATGACCTCTGTGGCTATATCACGCAACTCATTGTAGCTGTAGTACCAAGTCCGAAAAGGAGAAAAATATTTGACGCCTCATCGTAGATCCTTACTATTCGTGGTCCCAACACAGTTTTTGTCATCCACTAGACTCGAACCGCCGACCTTGCGAATAAGACCCCGGAGCGCTAACCACTGCGCTATCCGACCCAGTGTCTTTTTTGATTTATTTATGTTTTTGTTTTTATTGTTTATTTTTATTTAAATATAAGTATTGTTTTTATTTTTCTTTATTAATTTATTTGTTTAATTTTTTTAGTATATTCACTAAGAGAATCAAGTTAGCATAGAAAAAAGATATTGGTATGCATGCACATATACAATAGTAAATATGTATCATATACGTATGTAAATCTTCAGTTAGAAAATAATAGCACGATATCATGATAGTGAAAAAAAGTTTTTAAGCAATACTTGTTATTTTCACACTGAAAAAATAATAAACATTCATCAGCAAAAAAAAATATACGTAAACCTCTATAAGTTTTTACGCGAGGGTAAACTTACGAAAAACTTACGATTTGTTCAGAGTATTACGTAGGGGTAATAATTACGAAAGTTTACGCTAAGTAACTTTAGAGTATTACGAAAGTGTAATAATTACGAACATTTACGGCATAGTAAATTTGAAATATAGTGAAACGTAATTAGTCGAAAACTAATGAAAAAATGCGTAAAACTATGAGGTATTACAAACAGAAAACTTGCGAAAACTGTGAATATTTTGCAATATTTTGCATATTTTCGCAAATTTTCAAAATTTTTAAAAAATAAATAAACAATATATATATTTACATAATTATACTTTTTACAGATTTTTCGCAATATTTTGCAAATTTTCGCAATTTAATATAAAATTTTATATTTATTTATTATTATTATACATTATATTTTACATTTATTAAATATATATTTTTAATTAATATTATATATTTTATTATATATTACATTATTATACAGTATTATTTTTACATTATTACAAATATTTTAAACTACTTTTACACTTCAATTCTATTACTATATACAAAAAACTAGCTCTATACACTTATTTTCGCTTACCTTACAGTTAGCTATTATCTTCGCTTTTTTGTTTTCTATCATTCTTGAAAGTGTCAGAAGTCATAGTTGGTATGTGCAAGGTTTCGAAAAGTTGTTTTTTCCACAAAGTGCCGAAATAAAATAAATTAATAAAAAAAATTTTAAAAATAAACCAAAAAAAAACAAAACAAAAACACAAAAAAAAATAAATGAAGCGAAACCTTGCAAGAACTTGCAAGAACTTGCAAAAACTTGCAAAAACTTGCACTCATTTCTCTAAAGAAGCATTCTTGAAAATTTAGAAATTGCTAGGGGTGTGTTCTTGAAAGTGTCAGAAGTAATAGTTGGCATGCGCAATGTTTCAAAAAGATTTGTTTTTCTCGCAAAGTGCCGAAATAAAATAAATTAATAAAAAAATTTTAAAAATAAACCAAAAAAAAACAAAACAAAAAACACAAAACAAAAAATAAATGAAGTGAAACCTTGCAAGAACTTGCAAAAACTTGTGAAAACTTGTAAAAACTTGCACACATTTCTCTAAAAAAGCGTTCTTGAAAATTTAGAAATTGCTGGAGGTGTGTTCTTCAAAGTGTCAGAAATTGTAGTTGGCATACGCAAGGTTTCAAAAAGTTGTTTGTTTTTCTCGCAAAGTGCCAAAATAAAATAAATTAATAAAAAAATTTTAAAAATAAACCAAAAAAACAAAAACAAAAAACATGAAACGAAAAATAAATAAAGCGAAACCTTGCAAGAACTCGCGAAAACTTGCAAAAACTTGTGCCCATTTCTCTAAAGAAGCATTCTTGAAAATTTAGAAATTGCTGGGATGTGTTCTTGAAAGTGTCGTAAGTCGTAGTTGGCATGCGCAAGGTTTCAAAAGTTGGTTGTTTTTCTTATAAAGTGCCGAAATAAAAATAAAATAAAAAAATTAAAAAATAAATAAATAAAATGAAAACAAATAATGAAAAACAAAAAAGTGAAAAAAAAAAAATAGATCTAATTATAAACAAAAGATTAGCAGAGAGGACTTTTGTATTTTTTGGAAATGCACGGGTCTGATCATGAGGTAGTTGACCAATCATAAAACAGTTTTTTATCCACATGATACACTTTCAATGAAAACAGATAGATAATCATTAAACATATAACAATTTCTTTCGTAACTTCAAAGCAAACTAACTCGCATTATAAATGAATAAAACTATTCACCCAGGTTAAAATATAGTTTATAAACACAAGAGCTTTATTAAAAAGTTTCTTATAACAAGTTACACGCCCTTTATTCCTATTTTTTATACTTCATCTATAATTAACAAAACTATACTATTGCATACATAAAATGAATCAAAATGTCTTATAGAGAATACATATAACTTTCGATAACAGTCTAAATAACTTTATAAATAAAAAAAACAAGTTAATTATTTGGATAACAAAAGAAAAAAGACAAAAAAAAACAAAAAAATTGACGTTAAAAGTTAATAAATTAAGCAATACAATATATTTTTATTACCTTCTTCTATATGGTAGACAATACTTCAACTCTTAGTATATCTACTTTTTATTGCTTGATTCGGTGTGATTCATTGTGATTCAACAAAGAGATGCTTGCTAGGAAGTTTTTTGTTAATAAAGTTTTGATCAATTGTTATTTTTTTAAGTTTGCTTAAACCCAAAAAATTCTGGTTTTACAGTACTACAACATATAAATACTTGTGTAATATCGATCCCAAAAATCATCAGAAACAAAAGTCCTCCCTGCTCAAAAGATCTAATCTGATCTTGTACCAATATAGTTTTCTTCCAACTATAATAAATTTAAAATAACGATAAATAAAGTTTTTCACCAGCTATAAGAATTTAAAAATTGTATAAGAATTTTAAAACTAACCTAATACAGTCTTCACTCTACTATAAGAATTTAAAAACTATCAACAGACCAAATAGAGTCTTCACCCACTGTAAAAATTTTTAAAAACTACTATAGAAAAAATAAATAAATATATGACATGCTTTTAAGGGAGAGATTACGCGGACCCTAAGCCATTTAATGCGATTCCCTGCGTCATATTATATTTATGTAAAAATTTCGAGGTGGATACATTCAAAGTTATTTCTCATCTCGTAGCTCAGTGTACTAAGCGCGGGAAGCTCATTCGGTCTTCCTCTCCTCACTACGAAGACAATTATAACTGACGATCACATCCTCTATAATATTGTTTTTATTATAGGTATAGAAAAAATAAATAAAATATATGACATGCTTTCAAGAGAGGAATTATGCAGACCCTAAACCATTTAATGCGATTCCCTGCGTCATATTATTTTTTAGAGAATAAGATTTTTAATTAATTAGTAAAACTTTCTGTTTGAAGTCAATTCATGTAAAAACTTTCTGTTTGAAGTCAATTCATTCATTTATATATACATTTATCAGGAACGGAGTACAAAGTACGTATATGGTTTACAGACAAGTTAAGTGGTGTAGCTCTTTCGATTCTGATTGAACAAACTTTTCACATGAATTCATCTCTATTTGTATGGTCTGCACCTTGGGTTTCCTGTATTTTGCATAATTGGGGCTTTTTGAAAGAGGTCACGTATATGTTTAAATTAGGACAATATAAATTAAAGAACTATTTTAAACAATATATTACAATAATATGCTACTTTGCATAGTAACGATATAATATTAATATAATTACTCTATTTGTTTGCCTCTGCCTATATCAGGAATAGTATGCAATGATGAGTATAGCCTTGGGTTTCCTGCTAGGGTATTTCGTCTGTTGTGAGTATATGATTTAAAATTAGGGCAAATAAACTTTGCGTGTTAGACGTTGCATGGTCAAATAACCATTTTAAACTATTACAATAATATGCTACTTTGCATAGCAACGATATATTAATTATATAATTACTCTATGCGGTTTAAGTACGTTGCATGGTCGAATAACTATTTTAAACTATTACTTGCATAGCAACGATATATAAATTACTGTATATAATTACTCTATGCAGTTTAAGTCCTCAAATAACCATTTTAACCTATTACTATAATATTTACTTTGCATAGTAACGATATATTAATTATATAATTACTCTATGCGGTTTAAGTTTCAGTTTTAATATTGATAATTTCTTTGTTACGCTATTTTATTTAAAAATAAAAATTACTATGTTAAGAATAGAGTATAACTTCCAGAAATGAATTAGAAATTACATATGTTTCATGGCGTTTGATTTTCTATTGGCGTAATGAAAAAATGTGGTGTGAACCGAAAATATTGTTCTATTGTATATAAGTAATATTATTTTCCTGTTTACTGCTTGATTAAAATACTATTTATTATCATCGTCTTCTAATTTGTAACCTTTTATAACTAGGCTGCTATATTAAATCTGAGTTTTGATTAAAAAAAAACTGAGAATTTGCCAATTCGATAAATATACCAGGAACAGAGTGATATATAATATTACGAAGTATATGGTCACTAAGGCATTTTTAATGGCGTACGTCCGCAAAATCTCATAACTAATTGGACAATGCATTAAACGCAGTAAGAACGTGAATTTGCACTTAAACATCACACAATGCATCATATAGTACTATATTTATCCGTTGTATGAGATTTGTTTAACCAAACATCGCTTTAACAGGTTTTTGTCTCGATTGAATGCCTGACGATCATTATAAAAAAATTGCTTTTTTTTATTATTATTGTCTTTCGGAATTGCATTAACTAAATATGATATGAATGGAGCCATACCGTAGATAGATACAAATAGCGATTGATCTAATAATTTAAATCCTGACGATTTATAATTGATTTGATTGATTGATAATTAGGGGCCTGATTTTAAAATTAGTGTGGTACATAGTTATGTGCCGTGTATAGTACAGTATTTTTTTAGAATATTCTAGAACATAAAACTATTCATATCAAATTTTCCCTTATAAAGCCGCCTTTTATTTTCTAAGCAAAATTATTCATTGCAAAATTTTGTATATATATATCATATGCAATCTATATATATTTCATATACTATATGCACTGTACAACTATACATACTGCTAAAAAAATTCAGACAACATATAAATGGCACATCATTAGTGGCACGTTATGACATCATATTTATAGCAAGAGGTAGTGAAATCCGCTTTGTAGATCGTATTTTGTTCTGCTTTTTAACGCCCTTAAACAACTCTCTTAAATAAACTTAAAAGTTCAAGAACAAGTGCAAGAACTAATGCAAGTGCAAGAACATTGGCTACACAATAGATAAAAAAAAATATGATATTAATAAAAAAAAAACTGGTGAATACATTAAGATTGATTTCTAGATTTTACCATTTTTCGATCATAATTTTTGCCGTCCAGATTATCTGTCAATCTACCAACCAATAAAGTCATAGCTATATCCAAAAATGTGATCAGTATGCTAGAACTAATGTAGCAATATGATCAAGTTATTATGCTTGACGCTATTGATTGGTTATACAACCCGTGATCAAAATATTAACAGTTAAGACTAAAATATCGATGAGCAAGTTATGATCAAGAATTTCATCACAATACGAACTCATTACTAATGGTTTTTAATAATCATGATAGTACGTATTGTACGTACCAAATCAACCTTAACCATATACTCCTCTATGGAGTATACATATATTTCGTACTGTGCGTTGGAAAAAGCCGTACTGTACTTTTTTTTATATTGTTATACAGTACCGTACACTCATAGTAGAATATAGGTAGACAAGGGGTGTACGGTACTGTATGCATACCCCAAAAATATCATATGATACATAAGCAAAAATTAATACCACTCGAAAAATCATTATTTATTGTATAACGATAATTTACGTATATCATTTGAAAAATCATTATTGTACAGTATCATACAATATATACAGTATTATATTACGAATGAAAATCGAATTAATTAATTCTTTTGCTTTTCCTAAAAAGCGAAAATGAATCATTTTACGAACACTATAATAATATCAAACGATGATGATAAAATTATTGGCACCTCTACAGGTAAAGGTGTGTTTATACATTTTCTGATATTATGTAACGTTTTTAATGAATTTAATAATCCTTTTTGGTAAAACATCAACGATCAATTTTTGTAGACGATACTGTTGATAGTATGTTATGTTTTTTTAATTACGTATAATTCTTTTTGGTATATGCATAATTAATAGTTAAATTACCGGGTTTTTTTAAAAAAACAATAGCACCGCAAATTGTCAATGGTGATGAAACCGATTATAATTTGATAAACGAAGAAACAGGATCTCAAGATGATTTCATTTTTGCTGATGATATTTGGAATACTGAGTTGCAGGAGCCTAATAATCAAGGTATATACATATATTTTTAGATGTATACTTTATTAATCGTAATGTAATAGTGATTTGCTTGGATTTTTAAGTGCAGTTAAATATTAACTATATTTATTTCGATCCATTTAAGAACCTATGAATTAATATAATTAATATGACATATGTTATACGCAATATATTTATAGTATAGTAAAATTTAAAATACTTTTGAGTTCCAAATTAAATCGGTAATTATAATAAAACAGGATTTAACCGAACCGATTTTTACAGGGTTATCTGGGTCGTATGTGTCGGATCTAGGTCAGCATTTAATCCTAGTTGTTAGCAAGTTCTATAACAAAATTATCAGGGCAATTTTTATTAGTAAAGTTTTTAATGTTCTGTTCAATTCCGATCAAACCGACCATGATTCCGATGTGCAGATAGATATTATTTAGATCTGAACACTAACCATAAGTAGCAAGCACAACAGGTATAGAGGCTCGTGCCAGAATGTAGAAGATGCGCACAACCACAATTAATAGTGCGTAATAAAATTGTAAATTTACGTAAAATTTTTACGTCAATTTATGATTTTCTTATGGACCATAAGAAAATCGTAAATTTATGTAAAATTTTTACATAAATTTACGATTTTCCTATGCACTATAAGAAAATCGTAAATTGATGTAAAAATTTTACGTAAATTTACGATTTTTTTACACACTATAAGGCTTACGTAGTTTTATGTTAAATTTTACGCAAGTTTATGATTTTCTTACGAACCGTAAAAACTTACGTAAGATTATACTATTATAAATTTGCTGATGTTACTGAAAACTTGTTTATTTACTAATAGATTGTATGATTATATGTTGTATGAATTGAGAAGTAGCTTATTTTCAAAATAAAAAAATTACTATTGTTTATAGTTTAAAAATATGAGGTAGTTTATTTTTGAGTATTAGAAGTTTTTAGATTTTTTGCTCAAAACCAAGAAGTAGATTATTTTTAGAGTAGCTTATTTTCAGAAATATATAGTAGTTATTGAAATATCTGTCATCAAATTTTAAGTAAAAATAGCAAATTTTTTTATTAATTGAATATATAAGAAGCAAAATATATTTTAAATAAATTCATTTATAAATTTAATTTTTTTTTTGCTATAATTACATTCTTGCTATAATCACATATTTTTTGGGCCAAAAGATGTGACTATAGTGAGAGCTGAATGTTTATTATAAAATGTTTTGCTTATATTACAGTTAGTAAAACCTTATATAAGATTACACTATTATAAATTTGCTAATATGAGATATAGATAATATTAGTAACATGTGTGTATCTAAAGTAGCACCTAATTAAATGGTGCTTAATTTTAGTTAGGCATTACTTTAAATATAGGGCTACTCTATATACAACAGTACTCTTTGTATTTGATCTTATTAACCTGCCCAACATTTTGATTTCTGTAATGATCCGGATTGATTGCATAATTATATAAGTCACTTGAATTATATTTTTATTTCATCTTTCTTGTCATTTATTTGTATTCTTTTACTAAGTACAAGGGCTTTTTAGAAACTATGTGATATATAGTAAGGTTTGTAACTGCAATTCATAATAAAAACTATAAGAATTTAGGGTGTAGTGACATAGTGTAGTTGAATTGTTGTTATTCCCAAGTAATTGTAACAAAAAGTACAGAGTTCAAATCTTACTGGAGACAATTCAAATAATTTATCTGTGTTATAGTAACCTGGACTCTAAGCCCAGATTGTAAATCTGTAACCTGGGTTATACCACTCATATTGGAAGCTTTAGTACTGTGTTATGCACAGAATCAGAGTGCATAGACCCTAGAGGGTGTTAGTGCTATATTATGCACAAAAGCATAGAACAAAAGAAACTATATTTGGCAAAACCCAAGAAGTAGCCAGACTTTCAATAGTATCTAAACAGAAATCGAACAGGGACTGACCGGTAGTGGACTGACCAGAAGCAGATATACAATTCTTCAAAAGTTTATAGTGAACTCTACTAACTGGACCGATGTAGTTGCACTGGAGGAAAAGTACATTTGCTTTAGAAGTATGTATCAGGAAGGAGATAGACTATTGGATTCACCAATGGCAGACCAACTCTTCCAGGTCATCAAATTGGGAGTAGGTCTAAAATTACAGAAAAGAAAGCTTCTGAAAAAAAGAAATTAAAAGAGAAAAGGGAGGGTACTGGGATCAGATAAACTTCACAAGAGCAGAAGTAGGTAACAGTAGCAGTTTAAACCAACCCCTAACTAGGACTCTGGACATATAGTACAGAGGTCATATATTACACATTTTAGCAAAAACCCCCAAAATTTGAGAAGCAAAAAACCAGTTTTTGGTAATTATTTCAGTATATAGTAGTCCAATTTGAATGAAATTTTTTAAAATGAAGCTCTCAGTAAGGTGCATTTAACAAAAAAAAGTTCATTCAATTCTGATTACTGGATCAGAAGTTATTTAAGTAAATATAGTTTTGCTATTTTTAGCAAATTATGTCAAAATTGGTCAAAATCTAGTTATGACCTATATAAGAGATGTTTAGAGTCCTCTCTAACTGCAAGTATAAACCTTAGTATAAATGCGTAAGTTACTGAAAGTGTAGATAATATGTATAAAATGAGAAAACACCCCACCAAGTCTCCCACTGAGAATAAATTAGTTTTAAGGGTGCAGTTAGTATTCAGAAAGAGTTCCAGTAATACAAGATAGACTGGCAGGAGGTAGGAACCAAAGGGTTTAAATAGATAATACTAGTATATGGGTTGCAGATCTAGCAGCTAGTATAGAACCTTCAGATAGCTACTTAAGGGTAGGGTGAACGTAGATCATTTATCATATGATTTTAGTGGTACAATAAGATTTATATAGAAAATCAAAATGTGCTACAAATAAAACTTTTTACGGTTGTTATTAATTTAGCCAAAATTTTTATAATACATAGTACAAAATACTCTTTTTATAATAGTAAAATTTTAATAAATATAGTATTTGAAAAAATTATACTTCTATATGTCGTAAAGTTTTCCTAAATAGGCACAAATTTTAATTAGTTACACAAAAATGATTAATTCGGATTGGTTGAATCTATGTTGTTTACTATTGTGATTGGTCGATCACCTAATTTCATATGATTACAACGTGATCACTATTAAAAATGATCTACGTTCACCCACCCTTAAATAGACAACCAAAAGTTGCAATGAGGCTAGTTGTATTTTCGTCAATGTAACAAATATCAGATGTCCTCCATATAGGGTGCCGAAGTCTAATATATCTTGAATAAAAGCCAATTCCCAAAGTGGGCACTTTGACTAGAAAAAAATAAAATAAAAGCTATAAGAATTCCAATGCAAACTACTGTAAACTGCCATATAAATGATATAGGTCTGTTACATTTTACCCATTTTAAAACCTATTAATAGACTCCGGGTCTCTTGTATGAGTACGGGTCTGATGACTAGAAAATTTATATATGAAACTTTATATAAAGATTTAGTATATATTGTATATCTAACATATAAATATAACTTTTAGCAATAGAATTAATTTTACAAATAGCACATGATGCCGATGCTATAATACATAATAGTGATTATCAACTGATTAAATCAGTTGATTTTTTTTTATTAGTCTTGTCGTTACTAAAGCTGTTACTTGAAATCGGTATTGTCGTTATTACCCGGCTTCGTTGTTGGTGCCTTGATGAATTGTCATTTTGGCTTCGTCATTAGTGCCTTGGTGAATTGTATAGTTATGGCTTTGTCATTGGTGCTCTTGGTAATTGTATGTTTTGGCTTCTTGTTGTTAATGCCTTGGCGAGTTGTATATTATCGCTTCAGCTTCATTTTGGTGCCTTAGTGAATTTATTTTATTTTGGCTTCGTTGTTGGTGTTTTGATAAGTTGTGTGTCATTTTTTTGTTGATGCTTTGGTAAATTGTATAGTTATCAAGTATATTGCTTAGGTTTTGCTTCTTTTATGTTGGTAGTAGTGGTCTTGGTTGGTAAAGGGCTTTGTTATTAGTGCCTTGGTAATGTATATCGTCATTTCAGCTTCTCGATATTGGTACCTTGGTGAGCTGTGTGTTGTTGTTTCAGCTTTGTCATTGGTGCCTTGGTGAGCTGTGTGTTGTCATTTTGGCTTTGTCGTTGGTGCTTTGGCAAACTATGTGTTTGTTGTTTTGGCTTTGTTGTTAGTGCCTTGGTGAGCTGTGTGTTGTTATGTCAGCTTTATCATTAGTGCTTTGGTAAGTTGTATACAGTCAACTCTTTCTAATCCGAACTGCTGGGACTGCTTTTTTTTACTATATAAAAATTTGGGAAAATTTAGTTTTCAAAAAGTTATATGGTGCATGTAGCCTATAACCAGTATCACGTGACTTTTATATATATATAATTTAAAATTGGTTATAATTAAGAAATATATATATATTTTTTAGAAAAGCTCTTTGTAAATTAATATTATTAGACTAGTATTGTAACTTTACAAAAAGAGTTTTTATTTAAACGTACTAGTTCAAAAATTATTTACTGCTGAATTCAAAGCATCTCCATATTAATACCAAAATTTGGCCACTATATTTAACTTAGTAATTTACCAAAATTTGGCCACTTAGTAATTATCAAAAATGTGTATCATATCATACACACTCGCGCAAAGTTGATTTGCATTTTGCATAACCCGGCAACTCTTTTTTTATTTTCTTTTTTATTTTTTTTATTCACTATTTTATCTAGTGTTGCCTAATAGAGACCTTAATCTCCTGGAATTACCGACAGCCCGATTTTTCATTTTGCATAATCCGGCAACTCATTTTTTTTTTTTATTTGCTATTTTATTCAGTGTTGCCTAATGGAGACCTTAATCCCCTGAAATTACCGATGGGCTGATTTTTCATTTTGCATAGCCCAGAAACTCTTTTTTTTATTCGCTATTTTATCCAGTGTTGCCTGATAGAGACCTTAATCTCCTGGACCTGGAATTACCGATGGGCCGATTTTCATTTTGCATAACCCAGCAATTCATTTTTTTTTTTATTCGCTATTTTATCCAGTGTTGCCTGATGGAGACCTTAATCTGCTGGAATTACCGATGGGCTAATAGAAATGACAAATTAAATTTTACACAGCCTTAGATGTGAACATAGGTCTATTATTTTTACAGTAAATTAATAAAAAAAAAATTCAACCCATCGACCAGAATTTTAAACTCAAGGCTATGCAAAACGAAACTTAACTTTGTGTAGCCTTAGGAATAAATAAGTTGCGTTTTTTTATCATTAATTGAAACTATCTAAATGCCATCTAAATTGAAGGTATTCAGCTTGTAATCCAAAGCAAGTCTTTACTGCAAGTTCATTATAAATTACAATAAATTCTGGGTCAACTGAATAATTTTCTCGTGACCGAATCGATAAGTTATCAAGATAAAATTAATAAGTTACTGATAACAGCTGAAATCAAAAACTTATCAATTCGTTAATTAGCAATTCCGAAGTCTTTGTCCAGTTGATATTTTTAATAAAATAACTTAAAATAGTTTTTGAAAATCACTTAATTAAAATTTTAAAACGGATTAATAGAATTAGGGGGTTTCAGAATTAACTTTTTTTAAAAATAAGTGGAATTTAAAAGAATCATTTTTAAATTTGCATCACAATTGTAATTTTTATTGATTATTATTATAAAGCAATTACAATTCAATATTATCAGGAATCCTTCGATGCGATTTATATTTTTTTACTGCGAATTCGGCAGCAGAAGGAGTTAATCCTTTTCTATAGGCATCCATGTACCTCCACGCCTTCCTTGCAAACTTTCTAATTGATAAGATATCCATGAAATTAAGAGCCTCAGGTACGGTTTTTCTTAATCCTTTAAAAGTATAGTCACAGTGGCTTCTTGTGTATCTTTTTACTGCTTTCCAATAGTATTCGATGTAGTTTAGTTCCGGATGAAACTTAGGATAATAAAAAATTTTGTGCCCCCAACTAAGAATAATCTCTTCAAGAATATTCTTTTGTTCAACAAAATCAGGCTGTCTAGCCAATTTTCTCATATTGCAGCATATTTTTTTCTCATCCGTTGAGCATTTAACACACTTTCCCCTTAAATTTTTATCACATATCCCTCTTTCTGTCAATACTTCTGTGATCCCTTTTGGTTGTCCTCTTTTTTGTTCATTTTGATGATTTAATAGAAAAACTATCTCTTGGGGTGTGCCATCAGAAAATCGACCGGGCGCATTTTAGGTTGTTTACCTCCGTAGCCAACATTCATTTGGCTTGCTACCAATGCATCTTCAGCGAAGGCTCCGTGGCTGGAACTGTTGTCAAATCCAAAAACAATCATTGTATCTGGAAGTGCAATTTCTAAAATATCAATTGCCTGTTCAAGCTACTTAGCTAGCAATTGAACATTCCAATAACTTTCATAATTTGCACCAATTTCCAATAGCTCTGTAACGTAACGTTTTGGGATTTTAGGATGGGATGCATGTTGCTCTTCAGTTAAATAAACTCGACCCAGTGGCTCACACAAAAATTCGCTAACATGGATGCACCGACCCTTTTCTTTTGGACATATTTGTGTTCGCCTAGTAATAATTAAAAGTAAAAAATTTAGCTTTGATAAAAATATATCATAATTTCATCAAATAAAGACAAATAATGCTCAAAATTTATACAACATAAACAACCTTTAGGCCCCCACCCTGTTTTCTCATCATCATTTGCGGCTAACATAGTCTCGTCATGTGTTATTACACAATGTCACTTTTTTTCTGAAGGAATATTCTTCTCTACTAGTTTAGTGAGATCTTCGTCGTCATATTCGATAAGAACAGGCTCCAATTCTTTTATCATTGGCAAAAAACGGTTTGTCTATATTGTACTACATCCTCTCGCTCATGTCCATCTACATATATATCTTTTCTCCACTCTTTACACTCCCATCCTAATTTTTTAAGCCATTCCCATGCTGTTTTCTCACATATTGTTGTTTTATTTTCGATGCCTAAAGACGGAAATACCTCTTCCTCAACATATTTTTTTAGAACTTTAAGATTTACGCTAAACTTATGACTTCTTAGATACAACATTATCTGTTCAAAATATGATTTTGTGAGTTGCAAAGAATTAAAGCATTATGTACAAAAATTGTTATAATATAAAAAAAATGCATAGCTTCATAGAAATTCTCTCATCATCAATAAGGCTTGATACCTTTGTAAATTTACCACGATTATCTTTCGGGAGTTTTCGCCATTTTATCCAATTTTGTGCCCACGCACCAATACATCGCGCTTTATAATCTTCCCACCCTAATGAGCTAGCAATTGTCGTGCTTGCATTTATTCTATTCTGATTATGGTAGTATCTTAATCGTAAATATTGCAATGATGTTTGCAAACAAACCCTTACACCTTTATCCATTTGATTGTTATCCTTTTTTAACACCATGTCTAATTCCTCGATTGCTAACCTCATTTTTGCTTTCTCATCAATTTCTGATGATTCCACCTCTGTTAATCCTAATTCTGCTAATTCCACCTCTGTTAATCCCAATTCTGCTGATTCCATATCCATTAATTCCACATCCATCAGTTCTGCTTCCATCGGTTCTGCTTCCATTGGTTCCACTTCGATCAGTTTTGCTTCCATTGGTTCCACTTCCATTGGTTCTATTTCTATTGATGCAAATAATTCCGTTGATGATTCGCAAGTAGATGTTGAAGCCGAGACAACTTTAGAATACATCAAGGTAGGGGCAAAATAGGCAGTGATAGATTTAGTATTTTGTGCGGCCTTCTTTAACTCTGCCTTTTTTCGTCTTAAAGTTCTTTTAGAACCTCCAGCATAAGTTGAAGGTCTACTCAAACGTTCCCAGGCATCTTTATTTTTACTAGCTGTTAATAACACAGCAAAGTAATTGGAAGCCCTCTCATCAATGTCCTTATCTGACCAAATATATTCATCCAGATTTTCATAATCTGGCTCCTTTGTGATATATGTACTCTTTTTGGCTCTAGCAGCTTTAAGTTGCTGCTTTCTTTTGCTTGGACGGGTAATAGTGGTGGTAATAAAACAATTAAATTGAGTAAAAATTTAATTGTCCCAATCAAGATTTTATAACCGGGTTTGAGGTATGGATTGTTTAATTATTTAATTATTATCGCTTTTTTTATTTTTTTTTAATTATAGATTTAGAAGGCTAAAGAGCAGAATTCAATCTGTCTAGCCAATGATATATTTAAAGGTATTTAAAGGAACGTAAAGCTTTATTAGTAGATTAATTTCTTCATCCACTCCTCCACTCTTCAACTTCATTCACAACACGATTTTGTCAATTGTCAATTTCGTTAATAATCTCGTTAATCTCTTGAAATTGAATCAGAATTTTTGAGATTTGGAAATTATGGCGTCATTCTTTGCTCATATCGCATTGTGTGCGAAAATTTTTCTATTGAAGTTAATTTTTAATTACCGTAAGTTATCATTTCATTCATTTCATTGCATTACGTACATACCATAAACACAATCGCAACAATCGATCATACAAATTTATACAGGTTTTCCGATTAAAGATTCAAGTTTAAGTTTTAAAGTTTAATTGTGCGCCTAATTTAGTTTAATTGTAATGCGCCTATTTTCCGAGTTCGGAAATCGGAAATTTAAATTTTCCTAGTTTGAAATTTTAGGGAAGGCATGCTCGTCTTTTGTCTTTTCGGAAATAATCGGGTAAACATGCTCGTCTTTTGTGTTCAACGATTTTCTGCTCGAAAATATTCGGGAGCCCATTAATACCATAAAATTGGCCACTTAAGTAACGTGATGCCAGTTATAGGCTACATGCACCATATATAGTTTATCTAAACTTTATAATAAAATTTACAAAAGTTCTAGGAGATTTTGTTCAGTTTAGAGAGAATTTAATAGTGTTCAGTTTAAAGAGGTTTGGATTAGAGAGAGGCGACTATATTGTCTTCTCAGCTTTGTCGTTGAAACTTAGTGAATTGTGCTATTATCGGGTATGGCATTTAGGTTTTGCTTCTTGTATATTGGTAGTAGCGGTCTTGATTAGCAAAATTATCTTCGATACTCAGTTGTTGCTTGGCATGCATTATACAAACTTGTTGAACAAGGTTAAACAAGGTTGGTAAAATAGGTTTTAGTTAAGAGTTAAGAATTTAAAGTATTATTCTTGTTTTTTTGTATGTAAATGCATTACTAATAGATTTTTTTTTTCTAGAATGTTCATAAATATTGTAAGGCATTTGGCTTAAAACATCCTTCTTTTAGTATAGAAACTGTTTGTTATATGATAGTTTAATTCTTAGTATAAGTGACTATAATAATAGTTGATTTGTGGTTAGAGTTAGTGGTTGAATTTTTTTTATTTTTTTTTTGTAATTAATTATGCAATAAAAAATTATGTAATCATGAGATTGTATAAAAAAAATTATGTAATTATGAGATTATATTATATTGATAAATAATAATAAATAAAAAAGTTGAGTTAATTTTCCATGGTTACGCTCTTAATAAACAATAGCAAATTTTGCACAGATTTATGCATTTTTAAAATCTTTGCAGAATTATAAAAAATTCTTTAAGTATAGTTGTAGGTTGCAAATTTTTTGTTTGTTTAAAAATCTGCACAGATCAATCTGTGACCAAAAAATTCTGTATGATGAATCACATTTATTTATATACCTGAACACAGTATCATACCCGGGGTCTTTTA
The DNA here is from genome assembly GCA_003550325.1 of Gigaspora rosea. Lineage (NCBI taxonomy): Eukaryota > Fungi > Glomeromycota > Glomeromycetes > Diversisporales > Gigasporaceae > Gigaspora > Gigaspora rosea. Next base: position 116,644 of record QKWP01000659.1, read on the forward strand.
ATACATATTTATCCCGATTTGTATACCCAGGTTTTCTAATATTTTGTTCCTATTTGTATACCTGGGTCTTTTACATTTTACCAAAAATTGACACTATACTATAGACCTGGGTCTAATTTATAGAAGGTCTGATATGTGTGGAGTTGTTTATACGGCAGTTTATAGTACTAATACAACCCTAACTATAAATTGTAATTATTAGATTTTGAGCAAACTTTGTATAACAATTTTTATAGTAATTCATAATAGATATCAAAATAATTTTAATACAAACTTAATTTTAAAATGTATTATATGTCAAATAGATTTGTAATAGAATTTTTTTATAAAAATTATAATAAAAATTATGATAATTCCAATATAACTAACACTCTTTTTATTGTTACTGAAATAGCATACAAGCTTTGCATTTTATATATTTGATAAAACTTTGCTAAAATATTTAAGTACAGTACCTCTATCAATGGATCTAATAAAAGAATTTGATTGGTTTATCTGATTAAATGACCAATCAGATTCTTTGTCAAATTTATTAAATAATTTTTATAAGTAAGTGTGGAAGGATAAAAAGAGAGTAATGTTGTAACAATAGGTCTATAAGTTAGAAAAAAGTATTTTGTTATAGCATTCATATAGGGGTACAGCAGGTGCAATAGAGACCAGGCTAACACTTTCTATAATGAGCGTCAGTAGATGGCTACCAACAACTGGTGGTAAGGTATCTTAGGCTAGTTCTAGCTATGCAGAAAGTATATATTTAGGTGTTTTGAAAAAAGAAAAAAAAAGAAAAGAATATTTGAAATGTTTTTTTGGTTTCATACTTTAGCAAGAATAGGGTTAGAAGTTTTTTGGGCTCTTACTTCAATAGGTTTAGCATCTTCCTGGCTTCTTACTTCAGTAAAAATAGGTTTAGAATATCTTCTTAGCTTTTTATTAATTTTTTCTTTGTAATCCAAATTGATTCTCTGCTCATCTCCTATTATATATCTTTATAATTCTAATAAAGAAAGTGTTTAATATGAAATTCAAGCAAGAATAATATGAGCATACTGGATTAGTATTTGTAATACTATGAGATAATTGTAATATCTTATTGTGTTATTTCTCAATTTTGGGTTAATTTGTGATTCAAACATGAGACTACAGTAATGTAAGCTACTGATAATAATTACATATTATATAATTTATTAATAAAACATTAAAATTGTGCAGCTTATTTTATTTTTTTCAGTCAAAGTGCCCGCTTTGGAAATTGGCTTTTATTTAAATTTATTAGACCTCAGTACTCTACATGAAGAGACATTCGACATTTGTACATTGACGAGAGTACAACTAGCCTCATCTGCAACTTTTGGTTGTCTATTTAAGTAGCCACCTGAAGGTTCTACACTAGCTGCTATACCTGCAACCTGCATACTGGCGTTGCCTATTTAAACCCTCTGATCTCTGCCTCTTGCCAGTCTATCTTGTATCACTGGAACACTGTTCTGGATACTAACTGCACTCTTAGAACTAGTTTATTCTTAGTGAAAAACTTGGTAGAGTGTTTTCCTATTTCACACAGGTATCATCTACACTTTGGTAATATATGCATTCACAGAGATTTACACTTGCAATCAGGGGCTAACTGCAACTGCTATCATTACCTACTTCTGCCCTTGTAAAGTTCACCTGACCCCAGTACTGTCTTATTCTTCTTTCAGTTTTTTTTCTTTAGAAGCTTCTTTTCTCCCAGTTGCAATCCTACTTCTAATTCAAAGACCCATAAGGATCAGTCTGCCCTAGTGAACCCAGTAACTCCTTCTCTCTGGTACATAATTCTGAAACACATGTTCTTTTCCTTTGGTGTGACTCTGGTGGTCTGGTTGGTAGTGCCCATCATAATCTAAAAGCTGGTTTAATTTTTTTGCCAAAAGGCTATCATCTTTAGTCTCAATTCAGTTTTTACAAATATCTATTAATCCATTATCAATGAGATGCTTTACTAGTTATCCATCTGGTAATAAATTTGATAAAGAATATAATGCTTCTTCTCTGAGAGATAACAGATTTTGCTGAGTGTATCCAAGCCTCTTTTCAGTAACAATTACAAAAACCTACAATTTCTTAGCTTCAAAGCGGCTGCATATCCTGCTAGACTTCCACCAGAAACAAGAGCAATCTGCATTTTTGGATTGGTTTCCTTTTTTTCTACAAGATCCTTTAACATTGATTTTATAGAAGCAAAAACATTGGCAATAGTTTGAACAGTGTAATGAGCTAACTCTTCAGATATATTTGGCAGCAGTTCTTGATAATTTGGATTCGAAAGCTTGTTCACCAAGCTAGAAGTAGATAAAGAGGCGCCATGCGCAGACAAACAAACCTTCTGAAGAGCCTCATCAAACTGAGACGAAGAAGAGCTTGGGTCGACTTGCCTGCTAATCGCATTAGCTGATTTTATGAGAGAATTGTTGCTTGTAGTTGTAGTTATTCTCATAATCTGTCCTTGATCAAAATCCTAACTTTATAGTATTGCTAATTTAGTTTCTTACAGCTAACAATGCTTTAGCTAGAGATTGGAAAATAATATATTCGAGGTAATTTAATACTTAAATACTGTAGATAAAAAATTAGTTTTAGCAATATATAGTATTTTTTTATAATTATCATTGTAATCCACTTAAAATCTGATTATTTTTGTATCTAAGCTATTTCAATTTTTTTTTTAAGAGTGGAACCTTGTTTTGGTCTTTATTGAATAAAGTAAGTTAACTTTAAAATTTGTAATTTAACAAATTTATTACATAGACTTGTGGCTAGACCTTGTTTACTCTCATTCTAAACTCTACTAGAGTGGACCAAGGTCTCACCTAGATTATGAATAATGGGATCTGATTAGTAGGGGAGCAGGTCAAAATCCTGACAAACAGAATCCCGACAGGTCATAATCCCGACAAAAAAATTCCGACAATAAAATTCCCAAAAATCCCGACAACAAAAAAATCATTAAATTTATTTAAATTAGATTAGGGTTAGGTAAGTGCCTAGGATAGAGTTAGGGTGAGCGCCTAGGCTAGGGTTTGGTTTAGTTGATTTTATAGTAATATTGCTCAAGGAAAGCTTTTTTTGATTGTCGGGATTTTTGACTGTCAGGATTTTTTTGTCGGGATTATGACCTGTCGGGATTTTGTTTGTCAAGATTTTGACCCAAACCCAATTAGTAGACATATTTGAACTTAATAGGGGGTTTTTCCATTGAATAAATTTCTGTTTAGCATATATTTAGATGAGCATATGGGATGAGTCAGTAGAAACGCACCATATTTTTTCTAAGTAAATTTTTTTAAAAACTTTATCAAGAATAACTCAAGAACAATTTAATTTAATAAAATTTTTTTAAACCAATCCTAAAATTTGTAGAATTTATTTAAAAAAATTAAATTTTTACTACATTTGGTTGAATTTTGCTAAGTTATTTTTGTTTGAAGATTCAAAAAAATTTCATTAAAAAGGATATGGTGCGTTTCTATTAACTCACTCTATATATTGTTTTTGTGTGCAGAAGAAGAATAATTGCAATAGCAATTTTGTATTATATATCTAAGCTATATTAATACAAAATCCCTTTTTAATGATTACCTAATTCTAATAAAAAATGAAACAGATCAGTAGCGTTTTTTCTACTAGGATAGTAAATGGACTAAGTAATCAAAACTATGTAAGATCACTATGTAATTTTACTATGATCAAATTTTTAATCGCGAAATTAAAAATGATTAAAGAAAAGTACAAAATTCTAAAAGTTTCCTCTAAATATTGCGCTTCTTTTTCTAATTTCTTTTGAGCGAAATCTCTTCATAAGAACTATCTCTAAAAAGTTACGCTCGATTTTTGCAAAAGCTCTAGTAAATTTTTTTGGTTGTACTTATTGTACGAATTTTTTTTAATAAATTATATATACTATTAGTTGAACACCTAAAATTTACATATTAGTAGTGATTTGAACTGAGAAAATTTTTCTTAATCGGTTAACCGAATCGAAATATTTGGTACCAACCAATTCAACCGATTAAGATCACTTCATGTTTACTTTCAGGAATTCTCAGACTTTATTCAAATTTTTGCCTCGTCTACTATGTTCATTTATTTTCTTTTCTGAACTTTTCAGGACCTTTGCTCTTTTATGATGTCATTTACATTTTGTCAACCGATTCTCAACCGGTTGTACGGGTCAACCGATTAAGCACTTACTCAACCGGTTACCCGAAATTTATTCAGTTCGGGTCAGTTAACTGATTATAGTCCAACCAGTTCAAATCACTACATATTAGCACAAAATATTCGACCGTAACTTTGTTGTTTGACACTTTGTAGACATTTTGTGAAAATTTCCAATCAACTCCTTGTCTTTTTAATGAGTTGAATTGGTTTGAAATTTTTAATAAATATATTAAATTATTGTTATATCGATATGTATCAAATAGTGATAATGATTGTTTTCCTTTGTGTAATATGAAAAATCTGTAATATATTAAATTCTATAGTTACCTTACATAGTTTGATTATTAGTCCATTTACTATCCTAGTTTTCTACCATAATCTTAACGTCATTCACTGAAACTGTACATAATACTTATCTTATTTTGTTAACTATTGTAACTCGAGATAGCCATCACAGTGTACGTACGTACGTACAGTACGTGTGTTATTATTTTAAATGATCGGCAAGTACTGTACGCGGCGGGCAAAGTAATTTTGTACATAATAATTACTTATGACTTAATTAAGTAATTATTACATTATTAATTAAATTTGTAAGTGATCTAATAAGAAAAATTATCATTATAATATTATTTAATTCACTCTTTCTTGTTTGCTGGTCTCTTCATCCTAAATATGTACTTGCAAAAGCTGTTTGTTCTGAGCTTTCAGCTATAATTAAAAAGGAGGCTAGTTGTTTATTTGAATGTCTTTTTCCAAATAAGGAGGTTAGAAGATTTCGAATATAATTAAACAATTGGAATAATAAAGTTTATCCTTTTGATTTTGAAGGTAACTGGAATGATTACTTAATTAGGATCCCGGGCATCTCTCATATAGGTCATAACTGGATTTTGGCCAATTTTGATCTAATTTGCTGAAAACGACAAAATTTATTTATTTAAATAACTTTTGATCAAATTGAATGAACTTTTTTTTGTTAGATGCGCCTTACTGAGAGCTTCATTTTAAAAAAAAGTTCATTCAAATTGGACTACTGGATGCCAAGATAATTGCCAAAAACTGATTTTTGCTTTTCAAATTTCAGGGGTTTTTGCTAAAATGCGTAACGTATAACCTCTGTACTACATGTCTGGGGTCCTACTTAATTAAAGACCCAGTATATTTTCGAAACAATTTTCTAAATGTAGTATCTAAATTGGCATTATTTGTTTCTCGAATTATGAATATACCACTAACGTAAGCTGATAGTGAACGATTTTGTCAGTTATTGCAAATGTTCATACACCAAAATGGAATAGATTAACAAATGATAATGCATTTAAATTAACTTGTATTAAGTGGCATTTAACTCAAAAAGAAACTCATTCTCTTAAAGATAATAAGATTAATAGTATTTAACAAATTATTCAAGATACTATTATAATTGATTCTAATGAAAAGCAAGTACCAAAGAAAATTCATCTATTAATATTTTATCTATTGATGATGAAATATATAATTCTGATGAAGCTCCATGTATTGACAAGCTGAAAACCATGAAGATTATAATATAAACAATTGAAATATTGATATATTTAATGCTAGCTATCAAGCCATATACAACTAATATTGTTAGCCGAAATTGTTTTATGCTTGTAGAAATATTTCGACATTTGATATTTAGGCTGCCAAAATGTCTAAATATTATCGAAATCCTAAATTATGCTGAAATGTCTAAATAATGTCGAAATGTCTAAATAATGTCGAAATAGGACCCCGGACATCTCTCATATAGGTCATAACTGGATTTTGGCCAATTTTGACCTAATTTGCTAAAAACGACAAAATCTATTTGTTTAAATAACTTTTGATCCAGTGATCAGAATTGAATGAACTTTTTTTGTTAGATGCGCCTCACTGAGAGCTTCATTTTTAAAAAAAGTCCATTCAAATTGGACTACTGGATGCCAAGATAATTGCCAAAAACTGATTTTTTGCTTTTCAAATTTCAGGGGTTTTGCTGAAATGTGTAACATATGATTTCTGTACTACATGTTCGGGGTCCTGTCGAAATGTCTAAATTAAGAAATATATATAAAAAACATATAGTAATAGGTTCACTATCCAAACAAGCTCTAGCGTTCATACTTTAACATCAATACTTCTAGTCTAGGACTAATTATTTGAACCCATACCAATCAACTCACGCATAAACTACTGACCTCTCGGTTTTAAAATTTTCTAAACCCCAAGGTCCTAAACTATATGAAAACACAAGCATAAGAAAGATGTCTAACATACGCCCATATAGCTAAAGAGAATCGGGCGTCATCCTGCAGCAACTATTTCAGGTCCCTGCACTGCAATTGCAGCCGCGGAACTGTGTAAATATCACGAAGTAGGGATGCGAATTGATTCTAAAAATCAAAATCGATGATCGAAACCTCAAAATCGTTTTAGAATCAATGATCGAATTCTAAATCTTTATAGTTATTTCTTGTATTGAGTGGCCCGATTAGATTCTATTTTTTATTATTTAATACTGTAAGTTATTAGGTTTTACAAATAATATGAAGCAATGTACAAAGTTTTTTAGTTGTTTTAAAGCTATACCAGAGCTTATCGCGCTTTGCAAAAATGTGTGACCTCTGCAGATCATGGTGTCATTAAAATCACGAGATCAATAGGGAATTAAAATTTTCCGCCATCATCGCCGTGTAAATCACAGGGTCACACTTTTTTGCAAAACGCTATAATTAAATAGAATCTTCATATTTACAACATATTTGCGCTTTGAGACAAATTATATAAATAATAATACGTATTATTAATAACAAACATAGACATTATAAAATGGCTACCGGTAAGTTTAAACTATTATTTTAAAGTTTAAATTAAATAATGCGCATTAACAACAAATACAGCCATTAGAAATGGCTAAGTACAAAATATGGGCTTAATATTTTTAATAATATGTGATTTAATAATAAACACGGCCATATTTAAAAGCATAGAGCATTTATTAAAATTTTAGACTTCTAAATAGATAATATAAAACGATTATATACTAATGCCACACATATATACATATATAATAGTTTTATTGTTTATTTTAATTTAGACATTTAGTCATATAGTATTATTTAGTCAACTATTTAGACATTTAGTCACATAGTATTTATTTAGTCAACTATTTAGACATTTAGGCAAATTTAGACTTTTGACATTTCGAAAAAAAAATAATGCCATGTCGAAATATATTTAGACGCTAATTGTCTAAATAGTTGACTAAATTAAGTATTTCGACTAACAACATTACATACAACGAAGCTATTATAGCTATTAGCGAACATACAAATAATTATGAATAATCATTAGAAAACTGGTTACTTTTTGAAAAATTAAATAATATTTCATTTTAATTTTCTATACATATATATTTTATAACATAAAACATTTATTTTGTTATTTCAAAGTATCGCTAATAAAATAAAATTTATTAAAAGGTTACTTATTATTATTACTTAATGCAAAAAAAACTGAATATTAAGTAATATTAAATAAGAATACATAATAATTTTGCTCATCTCTACGCGGCACATCTCTCTCATTACTGTTTCGGATAAAATAATGACGTATTTATTCTAAATTGGACTTTAAATCCTATATTTAAAAAGTTTACAGTTTCATATTCGTATACACCTATTTAGTTTTCTGATTTCATAATTTCAAAACATGAAAATTTTTGGGCGTCCTAAAGCCTCATTTCTCGATGTGATTAGCTAGTATTCGAAATGGCGCTCAGCCAATCGAATAAGCAAATAATGACGTAATTGAAGTAGAGGTTGGAACCGGTTTTAAATATTCGAGTTTATCACATCAAAGTTTATCATCAAGTTTATCACATCAATTATTAACTTAATAATTTAAGAATTGATGTGATAATCTCGAATTTGGGTGATAACTCGAATATTTAAAACCGGTTCCAACCTCTAAATTGATGAATTCGATTGATTAATTAGCTAGTGGGATGATAGTCCGGGATGATGGTCCAGAAATATGTCTTTTTTTTTGATATTTTTACTAATTCCGACTTTATTTTTCAGTTAAAGCAATATTTAACACAATTTACAATACAGATACAACATTTGAATTTTGATATTCTAGAAATATAACTCTAGTTTATTCCGTTTCTGTGATGTTCTTCGCATATTTCTAACATTCTGGTCGTAAAAAAAGTTTGCATAAAAATTTACTGTATTTTTAAGAATTATATCTCTTATACCGAAATAATATAAAATTCACAATTTTGAGTTCGTATTCGCTGCAGAGGGGTTTCGTTATAAAGAGAGTTAACTGTATATATTTTATTAATAATGTTTTAACATACGTACTTAATTTTTGTTTATAGTTCCGACTTAAATAAGTTATTTTGAAACCCCGCATTGAGAAAATTGAATAATCAAATTTCAATTATTCAAGATGTGAAATATAACAGATTTAATTACAGAATTTTAACCAAATTGTTTTAGACGAACTTCGTATTTAGTGATGTTACATTCGTACGAAATTTTAATGAAAAATATTAAAAACTACTGTATTTAATAAATTTGTGAATATCAATGAAATCGATGAGATTTCTCTTCGGATACAAGATTTTTTCGTCTGTATTATCAATTTCTAAAAATTGTCTTTTGATTTCATTGTCGTCATCAGAACTTAACATTTCTTGATTCCAAAATGCAACTTGATAATTAACAGATTTGGCAGTAGGTCGTTTGTTAGGATTTGGATCCATGCATCTCTTAGCTAATCTAACATAACATTCAGGTGTCCCAGGAACAAAATCTAAACCCTCAAAGGCTTGTTTTCCGTTTGATATTTCCATCATTATAACACCAAGACTGTAAACATCAGCTGCTAGTGTAAACTTTTCATAATCCATCAAAACTTCTGGAGCGAAATAATATTCAATACCTAATTTTTTACTCATATTAGGATGCCCTAAATCTGCGATATATGCACTATATAAATCGTCTTGCAAAATGTTACCACTATGCAAATCTCGATGTGCGAGTCCTTGAGAATGGATGGCTACAAGATCAGAAGTAATGCAATATAATAATTTCAATTTATCTTTCCATCTCATTTTCGCAATAGAACTAAGGTTCTTATTTAAAGATTCCATCGTTGCATATTTTAAAACAAGGATATAATTTCCCATTTCATCTCTTGAAATACCATGACATTTTAAAAATGATGGATTCTCGATTTCACAATATGCTTTCAGCTTTAAAAGTATATCAGATATTAATAAAAAATCTATAATAAAAAACGTTAATAAAATAATGATAATAAAATACCTCGTATAAATAATTTTGATCATGAATTTTTTTAAGTGCGAATGTAACTGTCATATTATCTTGTACAGTTTTCTTTATCCAATTCGCACTATATACAGTTGCAAAATAACCCTGTCCGATTTTTTTGATATTTTTAAATTCATTATAAGGAAACCATGTTAATTGACATCTATTATCTTCTAATAATTCTTTCACTACATTATCAATTTCAAGATTTTCATGGGTAGATTTAATAATTTCGTGAGAATTGTTTTTTTCCATTTGAGACCAATGATTAGCCTTTTGTATATCTATTTGTGTTCCAATTCCGTTTCGATAACAATATTCAAGTTGACTCATTGCATTAGTATCCCCCATCTCTGCTGATTTTTGATAATTAATGAATGCCTTATTTTCATCCTTTTCAACTCCGATTCCATATTGATAACAACATCCAACATTATATATTCCATTAGCGTTCCCCATCTCTGCTAATTTTTGATAATAAATGAATGCTTTATGTTCATCCTTTCCAGTTCCGATTCCGTTAACATAAAAATAACCGAGTTTATGTATTCCTTTAACATGCCCCATCTCTGCTGACTTTTGAATATAAATAAATGCCTTATTTTCATCCTTTTTAACTCCAATTCCATATTGATAACAACATCCAACATTATATGCTCCACTAGTATTCCCCATCTCTGCTGATTTTTGATAATAAATGAATGACTTACGCCAATCTTTTTCAACACCAATTCCTTTTTCATAGCAACAGCCGACATTATATGTTCCACCAGTGTTCCCCATCTCTGCTGATTTTTGATAATGAATGAATGCTTTATGTTCATCTTTTTCAACACCGGTCCCTTTTTCATAACAATATCCAACATTATTTGTTCCATCAGCGTCTTCCATCTCTGCAGATTTTTGAAAATAAATGAATGCCATGTTTTCATTCTTTTCAACTCCAATTCCATGTAGATAATTATATCCTATTATATTTAATTTAGACGGAGCTCCTTGTCCCATTTTTTGTTTCAAAACGCAGGAGAAAGAAAAGTCGTTTATATATCATACATGCGTAATATATTTTTTGGTTTTTTTCAAATTTAACCCTGCCAAGATCACACAAGGACGCCGACGGCGTTCAATTTATTTATTAGAGCTTTGTTAGTTTGGCTATCTTTAGCTTTGTAAGTTTGGCATGGCTATCTTTACCATATTTGATAATACTATGTAATCGCTAAAAATCAATTGCAGCGGAATCTGCGTAGTTCTTCACAGAAATAAAACAAAACCCCCCACTTTTTGGCCCTTATCGTTATGTGGTGTAATGTTTTTTAAACCCGAATTTTATAATCTCTATTTTGTAGGGATCGACAGTGAAAATTTCTCAGAAAAACCAAAGAAGGAAATTTTTACCATTTTTATGTGAATGAAGATGCAAGATATGATATTGAACTCTTGCAATTTATAAATATAGCAACCCCATGAAAAAAAAATTTCGGAAAAACATGTGAAAACATGGAAGCTGAACACAGAAACATACGTAAAAATATACACTTCCGTGTTTTTGAACAGGAAAACAAACTGTATTTTGAAACACGGAAAATCCATTCCGTTTTAGAAAACACGGAAAATACAGTGTTTTCCTGTCCAAAAACACGGAAAGTATACATTTTACATATTTTTTTTTACATATTTTTACGTATGTTTCTGTGTTCAGCTTCCATGTTTTTCCGAAAATTTTTTCCATAGGGCAAAATGCTAGGATCAGAAGATAGTACAGGTAAATTATCGAAAGATTGAATTAAAGCATCATTTTTTCATTTTTATGATTGCTTCTATTAATATATTTATATGCCGTTTGTCTTATTTTTTTTCATTTTTGTTTTTCTTCTTCGGATTTTTTGCCGGTCCGATGAATTGATATCATTGATCGTCAAAGACCAAGCGAAGATCAAGCCAAGAACATACGAAAGAATTCGTTGAGATACTTGTATTTCTTTACCCAATCTGGGTTTTTTCATTTAATAAAAATCCACACGGATTGTTAATTCTGTAATTAATTAAACCAAATTGAACCAAATAATGTAACTTAAGAGGTTTATAGTGTTCGGATATAGATAATCTGTTTATCTAAAGATAATTTATCTGTTGAAAAAAGGTCATGATCTGTTATCTATATTTGTTTATAATTCCATTATCCGGATAAATTATTAGATACTAGATAAACCTAATATAAATATTGTGTATCGCAGAATTGTGTCATACAATTTAACTATACAAATACTTGCAAAATTGTACTATAGATGTGCGAGCAACCCAGGTTTGCACTTCCGGGTTATTATATAATTCTTGATATCTCAACCTACTCGATCTTTAAACTGGAGTATAGCCCGGGTTGCTCCGGAGTATATTCCACTAACAACTTTAATGGTACATATTATACTCGAAATAAATGCTGATACAAATTCCATATAAATTCATACCAGAAATGGAGTGATATTGAATATTACAAATTAAATGGCGTACGTACGCAAATCTTGCATTTTATTGATAAATGCATGTAGCGAAGGAAGGGTATGAACACATATAGAAACTTCGCATATTACATCTTACATATAGAGATGGGCTAAATTGATTACATACTGTCACAATTCGAAATTGTTTACCCCCCATTTGTAGATAGATAGATCTCTTTATTTAGTATAGATAACTTTTATTTCTATTTTTGTATTAAACTTGATGATTGACATTTAATCACCCTTTTTGTAATCGTTATAACACGTTAACGTGTTAGCACGCGCGGTTATAAACATTCTCAATAGAACGTCAACGTGCTAGGCTTAATTATACCTAGTGTTCTGACCCGTCACGAAAGTCCCAACCCGGTCACCCGGGTCACCCGGGTGAACACTAGGTAATAAAAAAAATTCTGCTACGGATCACCCGGGTGAACACTAGGTAATAGAAAAAATTTTGCTACGGGTCACCCGCGGGTGGGCAGTCTAATTCTAAAAAAAAAGAAAAAGTAAAATTTAATGTTATTGCATCTATTCGCTGTTATTTTTTTTATCCAATTTATTAATCTTCATTACAGTCAATATTGCTCAACCGATCTATCAAACTCGTTTGGAGCATGATTTAATAATAAAAATCATGTGATCACAAAAACTCGTGTCCCATTGGAGCAGGGTCGAACTGAGGTTCGGCAAGCAGGATAACATCCCTAATTATAACCAACCCATACGGGTCACCCATGTGGGTGACCCATGGGTTGACCCACGGGTGACCCGCAGGTTGACCACCTGGGTGGGCCATAATTCAACCTGGGTCACCCGCCCACCCGCGGGTGACCCAGGTGATACTTACCCAGGTCAGAACACTAGTTATACCATCACGTAGGGGTCTTAATGGGTCGGGTTGGGTCGGGTTTGGGCCTGACCCGGGTCAGACCCACTTGGGTCAAAACCCGACCCGGATCTGACCCAACCCAACCCAACCCGGGTTGAACCCGGGTCAACGGGTCATATAGAGAGGCTTACAAATTTTATCGAGGTTATGCATTTAAATAAGTCATTCGCGTCATGAATAATTTTATATATTTTACAATACTTAGTGAATATAAAACATTTTATAATCTAGGTCTGAAATAAGTTATTCGAGTTATGATATACCAGGAAAGGAGTGATATGCAATATCACACGAAGTATATGGCTACTATAGCAAGTTAAGTGATGTGCGTCCACAAAATTTATATATGATTGGACACTATGCTAAACGCAGTAAAACGCGAATTTCTACACTTAAACATCACATATGCATCACATATTCCTATATTTATCTATTGTATGAGAATTGTTTAGCTAAACATCTCTTTAACAGGTTTTTGTCTAGATTAAAGAAAATGTCTTTTTGTTAGTCTTTCGAAATTGCACTAATCAAATATGTTATGACGTGACTCTTCATCGCATTACAAGCATCAAGAAAAAGCATCATACTGTATTTACCGTAGATAGTAATAAATGGCGATTGAGGAAAGTAATATCTAGAAACCTCAAAATCGGATTGCATATAAATTTAATTGAGATCAAGCTGGATATCTGTGTTTTAACGATACAAAATGAATATTAGGTTAGTAAATGTGCATCTCATAATGATTCGTTTGGTAATTTACACTTAGTACTAATAAGTGAATGCTCGAATTTGAATTTTTACTATGACGAACTGATTGGATTGTATTTGTGTTTCAATTATGTAATATTATATAATTTCATGTTATAATTTTTCAGGGTTAAGTTCGCCACAGTAAAACTAAAATGAAAAACCTTAACCTAGACCCGGGTTTTACGTTAATAATATAAACCTCATAGAGGTTTATATTAAAATTTTTTTTTATTCTAGACCTCATGACAGATCGGCCAATCAGATAAGCTTTTATTATTATTTTTTTTTTAAATTTTATTTTTATTTTTTTTTATTTATTAACGTTTAATTTTTTTTTGTTAATTTTATTAGAGCATCACTGGAGCCGTCGTTGGAGCCGTCACTGGAGACATCGTTGGAACCGTTTTTGGAGCCACTTCAAAAGCCTGAAGCAGTCGTGGGAACCATCGTTGGTGCCGTAACGAAGTTAGTGTAAAGTTAATCGTCAGGGCTCGTGGCTTTGTAAGGTTTGTGCATAGTTTACGTCTTTTCCATTATGTTTCTTTGGTGAACTTCTGTGTTAAAATTTCGTTCTTTTTGTGTTGCGCGCTTTATCGGTAATAAGTGTTTTGTGTGTTCCCGGTGTTGTGGATTTCTTTTCAGTATTGCACACCTTGTCTGTGTGTTTCGTGCGGTCCCGGTGTTGTGGATTTCTTTTCAGCTTATCTGTGTGTTTGTGCAGTTCCGGTATTGTGATTTCTTTTCGGTACTGCGCGCCTTGTCTGTGTTTTGTACGTTCCCGGATTTCGCCTATGTATTTTGTTTTTTTTTTCTTTTTTTTTTTTCTTTCAGTTTTTTTTTTTGTTTTTTAATATAAACGCGTTGGTAATTTTTAGGTCAATAAGCACCTAAAATTTCCTCAAGCATTCA
>QKWP01000659.1:132014-145481 GCA_003550325.1 Gigaspora rosea
TTTTTTTTTTTTTAAATTATTTTTTTATTTTTTAATTTTTTTTGGAGTTATAAAAATATTGACATATATGACCGATTTTGATCGGAGGTGTCCGGAGACTTTATCTTTTTTTTTGATGATTGAACTATCGTTACGTGACTGAATTTGATTGGCCGATTATGGGGGTCGGCATGGCAAGGGGTCACTGCCCAATTTATATTTGTCATGTGACTAAATTTGATTAGTTAAATATGGGTCTAGGATTAAATTAATTGTCTTAACATAGACCTCTTTGGGGTTTAGGTTATTAGTGTAAACCCCGGGTTTAGGATAAGACTACCCAACTAAAATAGCCTCTTGCAGTTAGAAAATTACCGTATTTTTACATAAGTTTGTATAAGTTTCTGAAATCAAATTACATGTAATTTTGATCATGTGAATAGTTTTTGGCCAAAATTTTTGCAAAGTTGGCATAAAAATAAATATAAAAGTAAAGTTCCAAACGTAATGATTGTTTTCTATTTATTCTGGTAAAACTTTTGTAATGCTAATGCTAGTATCATAATCTACTGTTTATTGTAAAGTTACATTGCAGTTTCATAAGTTACAATGTAATTTACATGAAACATAATAAAGTATACAGTACATATGTGGAATGTATAGTTTTCCCGTATAAATGCGAAATAACTCCCAAAAATGTAATTTCGAATTTTGAGCTTAATCTGGGTCATTATTCAGGTCCCAGACGTTATTTCACGCTTATTCAGTTCATCACCTGTTCCTGGTTTAGCGCGACTGCATCACGCAGTTACTTATTACCATTTAATTTCACTTATAGAACTTAGTGGTATAAAAACATTTATTAATCTAAGATCTAAACATTTATCATAATAATCCACGAATATAAAAGATGTTTATTAGTTTAAGTATTGAAATAAGTTTCATAAATATTGACTGTTTAATTTACCATATTTGCATTTCTTTTGAGTCCCGTAAGTCCTGTGATTATAATATAGTAGTCACTTCGACTTCATTTCATGGAACTCAAATTAATTATTCACCATATTTCCCTTTAATAGATAAATAAATTTCATAAAACGAACATAGGATGGCTATTTATGTTGTATTCATAGACTCATGGGACCCAAAAAATTACAAAGATTGTTGATCCAAATAAATCAAAGTTCGATAATCTAAGTATTTAAAATAATCTATTCATGAATATTGCTTTTAATTTCAATCGGTAAGTTCATTAACCTAAACGTTTAAAATAAGTCATTCATAAGATATACTATTTAATCAGAATTTTTATTAATTTAAGTTAATTCATGACTATTTAAATATTTATTTATTTGCATCCGGTTAGTTGGGAGCATAAAAATTATTTGCATTTACATATATTAATACGACTAAATATCCTGGTTAATTATATACAACTCACATGTTTGATTCAAATAACCGATTAAGAAGTTGTGAACAACTAAATTACTATATTTCTAGTTTTAATAAAAACGAAAAATTAACTTAGTGTCCTAATATATGTTTCCTATTAAATTTTTATACTACTTTAACGATATGTTTTATTACTTAACATTCTACCATTATTTGAAATTTCAAATCTGATAATTTATGAAACTTATGTTTCGTACAATCAAATGCTGTGTCCAATAGGAACTGTGGGGAAATTGATAAACCCGATATTACTTGATCTTTAGTTCCGGCCATTTTATGCACAGATTATGCTTTATTAATTATGCGAAATTCATCTTGATATAGCTGTCGCATATGCTTCTGTGGTAAAATCTGAATTATGCGCATATTAGATCCGCGGTATCTCTATACAGATCCGATCACTATATCATAAGAATTTTGCCTGTAATAATTGTATGTATGTACAAAGTTCTTTTTATCAGATGAATACTTTTTATAATAAATTAATTATTTATTTATTTTTGCAATGAAATGGTTTCATCATGCGTCACCCATCATTAACCCGGGTCTGACCCGACCCGGGTTTTTTCTGACCCGGGTCTGACCTGACCCGGATTTAATCTGACCCAACCTGACCCGGGTTGGGTCTGACCTGGGTCAGGTTGGGTCTGACCTGACCCAGCTAAGACCCCTACTATCACATAGCATTGGGGTTCTACATTAGCTATGTAAATTAAAACTATATCAGGTCCCTTTAATATTTCATTATTAGAAGATTTAAATTAAAATTTTGATGATCATACTGATTCAAAATATACTAGGCTAATGCGTAGCATTGTAGGGCTGGAGCCAAATATTTAAAATTTTAAATACTATAAAAAATTTATTTTTAAAATTAAATAGTATTAAATACTATTTATGAATTTTATAATTAATAATTACAATTCAATTGGCTCAAAAAGACAGAAATTTGATCGATTTTTAGTCATAGGCACTTGGTAAGGCATTGTTGGTTTGTTGGTCCTATGATTTCACCTTTCACATAATTATTTTTTATTTTTTTTTAGAGTTTATTAAATTAGTTCAACTACGAATGCTATCTTTAACTGATTAGTCTCATTCAACAACTCTTATCTTGGTGGATAGGCATACATGAAATGGTCCAGCCAAAGAAAAAAAGGTGGGTAGTGAAAAAAGATGATGATTTAATTTGCTTAAAGATTTCAAATTATTTTATTAAAAATATAGAATTTTTTAATTTTAATAAATATAACTTTACATTTTTTTTTGTTTAATGTGTATCTAAATATGAAGAACTTCTATTATAATTATCCATNATTAGAAGATTTAAATTAAAATTTTGATGATCATATTAATTGATATAAATCAGGATTCTTAATTATTTTATTAAAAATATAGAATTTTTTAATTTTAATAAATATAACTTTACATTTTTTTTTGTTTAATGTGTATCTAAATATGAAGAACTTCTATTATAATTATCCATCATGATTTGTAATACTTTCAATACAGTCAACTATACTATAACATCCTTCGTCAATACTGCAATGATGAAAGTTCTAGTTCAACCCTTTTGACTCTTGAGATTTTAAAGAATCATTTATTTAAAAAATTAATTTGTCAGTAATAGTTCTATTTCATTTAAATTTTAAAAAGTAGAGGTTTTAAAGTTATCAAACTATACTAACAAACAGCTATACTAATTTAGCTTGTACTACTTGTCATTTTAAAACACCTGCAATGTCTTATGGCAAGGCCAAACGAGCCTAAAATAGAAATTTAGAATAAAAAGAATTAGTAGTTTAATGAGTATATTTTTTTAAATAATAAAGAATTGGAATTAGAGCGTAGTGTGAGATCCAAGTTTGGATCTTTTTAAATGAGAGATTATTGCATTACGTACTGGAACACAGCAAAAACTCTGGCTAACTCAATCTGTACCCAGAGATAGTATTTGAGAGCTTAGAGTGTTACGGGGTTAGATTAAAAAAATGAGCAAATCTAAAGAAAGTACTTGAAAAGAAACGACGTTTAATAGTTCAATATAGTGCACAAACATAATTAATAATAAAACAGGTTTTTAATAACAACACAGATTTTATCGTTCTACTGCTTTAGAGGGTAACTCTACAATACAATAAGTTTGTTTTTTTTTGCTTTTTTTTTTTAATTTTTAATTATGCAACACATGCGCAGACAGACAAAAAATTTCAAAGTTGCACTTTTGATAAAATTTCTTTAAGATGTACAAAGATGCATCAAAAAAGATACGTTTTTTTTGGGCAAAATGCATCAAAAATGTAACTTTTGTATCATTTGCATAGACACTAACTGCCTGTCACTACACTCTGACCAATCATATAAATTTAATATAATAATATTCCAAACTTCTTTTAGATGCACAAACAGTGTTAGAAATTTCAGACTCAAACACTGTTCTCATGAAAACAGTATAATAACTACAAGTGTTCTCAAACAATTAGTCATTGTTCTCATTTATACTCACTAAAAAAAAAATAATAATAATAATAGAATACTATAAATATAAAGTATACCTCAAATAAGTAGTTATTATAGCAAATTGAAACCTCAACTATAAAAATTAGATAAGGATTTTTATCAGGTTTTGGTTTGACATAAAATTATATAGCTAATTATGAAATATTTATTGTTATGAGAACAGTGTTATTATTTTACTGTTTTCAAAAAATTTTTAATAGTGATCAGTAAAAAATTTATACTGTTTACAAATTTATAATAGTGTTCTCATAAGAACTCTGAGAACACTAATTTTTAACACTGTGCACAAATCGAATTTCTTTCTCTTTTGAAGTTTTTTAAAGACAAATTGTTTTTACACAATATATTTACAAAATTACAAAGCGTTTTTTCTAAAATATTATGAAACATTGGCTCCAAATTGATTATTTAAAATTATTTAAATATTCGTCAGTTTTTTTAATAATAAAATTTTAAATTTAAGCCAGATTTGCTTTTTTTTATTTAAAAATAAAAAATGACCTTGTAACTTTTCTCATAGAGACCTATTATTAATTTTTGCAAAATATTACTTTGAATTATATTAAAGTTAGAGCTATGCATTTATTTTGTCATTTTGTATATAAATGATATAATGACGATAAGTATAGTTTTAATGATTATATTAAAATTTAATACAGTATTACTATCATAACCTATTGTTATACAAAAAAAATTCTATAACAAATTTTTATATGATACTATACATAGTTTTAATTTACTTAGTTGATGTAGCACTCCAATGTAGCGTGTTAAACAATGCCAAACAATACATTAATATGTTGTATATTAAACTCAAATGGATATAAATGAATGAATTTGACTTCAAAAAAAGAAAGTGAATCCAATACGATACCACCCAATACAATCACAGGTCAAAAACCAATATATCGGGTACCTATCGGGTACCAAATTACTATAGTTGAAAAATATATAAAATACTACATATCGGTGACCTACCATACATATATCATATAGTTTGGATATATTGGGTACCCGATGTGTATATGTAATAAAAATAATTTTTAAATCTACATATATTATAATTCTAAATCATTGTTTACAATGCAGATATTCTATATATTCAAAAAAATTTATCCTTTATGATATAAAAAATAATTTTTACTACTTAAAGTTTTTATTAATTTGATATATATCGGGTACCTGATAAATACAGTCTAAAAGCGGTATAACAAATTGCATCTATAGCGCATATATGCAATGGTGGGAATAAGAAGTAAATTTCTGGTTATCTCTATATGGTATGTCTATGAAATTTACCTACCTAAAAATATCTATTCAACCCTAAAAGGCGTCATAATAAGGCCGGAATTTTTATTCCCACCATATTTTTTTTTTTGGCTTTGACAGTCTTGTCGGTGCTTTATTTTATATAATACTATTATAATACTTAAATACAATATTACAAATTTACTATACTACAAATAAAAAGCCCGGCATCATCCGGTTGCTTCGTGAGTACCTAGATGCGACCTGTCACACTGGCTTATGGATAAGCCAGGTTTCTGTGTCAGCTCTATCAAGAACCAAACCATAGTGGCTTGAAACCACTTTTAATATAATCCTCAATTGCCTTTGTCCAAAGAGAATCAACTTCACTTTTTCTTGATGCTTTGGTATTACCTTCCTTAGCAATATTTCGCTTTGGACCAACTAGCGCCGCAGCATTCTTCTTTTTGTCTTTGCCTGAAGGAAAAGACCTTTTCATGCTCCTTGTGATTCCTGATCACTTTTCCCACTCTGCGACCTTTGTACATCTTTCTCTCCAAATAGAGTCATAAAAGCCGTTTCGTATTGAAAAAAGAAAAAATTTAATAACGATCTTGAGATTCCTTCGCCTAATTCCTCTGGTCTCCAACTCTTTAAAGATACTTTCTGGAAGCAGCTCCTTGGCTAGGTATACTCTAAGCAAAGCTTTCTCCCTATCGCTAAGCTTCATACCAAAAAGGATTTCTCTAAAGTCTCTTAAAGGTACCAGACTTCTTTCATCCATTAAGAGTTCCTTCCAAGCAACCTCTGAGGCCACTGTCTCAATATTCCGCCATGTTGCCCTTAGGATCTTGCACACCGCTAAGTGTTCAAGAGTTTCTGGCACATTATCACTGCATAGCTTACAGCTGATATCCTTGTAAATTTCTGGTCTTTGTCTGCCTAACTCCTGCAATAATGGTAGCTCATCACACAGAACCTTCAGCCAAAATGCTAAACGTTTACCCCTTGCTATTGAGTTACATTTTACTCCTGATACTTTTTTCAGGTATGACCAAAATAATTGCCAATGAAAAAGCTTCTTACTATCTTCTTCTCGCTCTAGACTTTTGTAAGTACCTGAGGCCTTCCATTCTGCACCGAGTTGGGTATTTTGTATTCTTTTAATAAAAGATCTTATTCTCGTTTCCACTACGTAGTTTTTTCAACTCAGGTTGCAAGTTAACCAGTCATTCGTATCTGGTATGATATCTACCATCGTACTCTGTCTGGCTCCCTTCTTCGTGAGAAAATCCGCCCTGTCATTCCAGTGATTGTTGTTATGGCTTTTGACTTTAATAAGCTCTAATTTAATCTGTTTTATTCGCAATAGGTCCTGAATCTTCATCTGTACATCGTAATTCTTGACTTTACACCATCTCGAGATCGCATCTAGGTATCTTTTCCCACCTCTTATACATTCAATTGCAATAGCACTATCTGTATGAATTAAAACTATACTATTAATAGGGACCGTTAACAAAACTAGCCAAATAGCTACTAATTCCGGCTTCAAAGATGAAGGCCAGTTTTCTAATTTGGCAAAACCCTCCAAAAACTCCTTGACCCTTCTCTATCTGTCTGTAACCAACCTGCACCCATAACTGACATACCCTCCTCTTTAAATAAAGAACCGTCTGTATAGAATATAAATTCACCCTTCTCTTGACCTAGATTAAATCTAAGCTGTTCACCTAATAAATCTCTTAAACTAGGTTCAAATCTCTGCTTATTCAATATTTCAAGTTCTCTTTGCTCTACTAGTTTTAATAGCACCAGCTCTTCGCCAGCTCTCAAGACAAGTTCCTTTTTAACTTCACTCCTTTTCTCTATAAAGTCCTCAAAAACAGGAACTATTTTTTTGCTTGACTTAAGTGTCGGTCTCGGAAGCTGGGTAACGATGTCTTCCTTACGTACCCACTTCACACACTTGAGCTTCTTGTTACCTTGTTCATCTTGGCAGTTACATTCCAAAAAGGACATCTCACTGTTTTCAAAATTTATACTATAACCCTTATGCTCTGCAAGAACTCTTTTTTCTCCCTTCTTGATAACTCTGTGCACTTCACTTGGGTTCTCCTTATCTTGAAGCCATATCCACTTTTTGCGTCTATTATTACTAGATATTAAGCTCCGATTCATAGCAAGCCTTGGAATTTCCTGTGAGCGAACCGTAAACTCTCTTTTTAATGCTCTTCCCTATGGTTTTGGAAAACCTCCCCCTCAACTACAGCAAACCATTTCACTTTTCTTCCTTTTCTACTAGAACCCTATGCCAGCATAAGTTGCTACCATGATATTAGGCTTTTCCCGTCCTTGGTGATGAGCTGATTAAGATAAAAGATATTGTGTTTTTAATGCGTCTGCCTTTTTTAACAGAGCTCTAATTGTGACACCCGACCCTGCAAGGTTCCACTTCTCATTATTGAAATGAAAGTTCATCTCTAGCTCCTTTGCCTTAAGTAGAACCAGACATAACAAATTACTTTTCCATGATTTGTACAGCTCCTGCAAAGTAGTATCATCTTCTATTTCTTTTGTTAGACCGGCGTTGAGGTAGCCCTGTTTAATTCTAATTCTTACAAGACCAGCCTGAGGGTCCTCTTGGTTCACTTGCTTATATAAAGCTACAATTTGCCTAGCTGCCAGTTCATGATCGAGACGTCGACAGCCACTGAGGTCCTTGTGCGTAATAACAAAATTGCCTACGGACCTTTTCACTCCAATTTTGTGTTTAACGAGTTTCAGAAAGGGCTGTTGTATTTTCTTCAGATTCTCTGGTGATAATCTGGAGACCTGGAGCATATATGTCAGCTTCGGTAAAAGGAACATATTATTAATATAAGCACATTGGCTAGGTGTGATATACTTTTTTTGGAGAGCCAATGTAGCCTGATGCACTATTCCTTTTGCTCTATTCGTAACTAGCGTTTCTTTTAGATTGTTTCCTAACCATACCCCTAGCATTCTTATGAGAGATTGATTATCTTCGGGTCTAACCACATTCTTATTAACTTGAATGCACTTCTCCTACTTCTTTAAATTAGAGTTCCATACTAGTAACTTGGATTTACTTCTCAATATTATTAATTTGATAGAATTCTTTTGCAATACGTAGAATTTGAGTTATTTCTTCTTTATTTTTAGCGATCCAAGAGGTGTCATACGCAAAGGCAATAACTGTTTGCCTATGTACATGTTTGTGGTATGAGTTCCTGGACAAATCTGTCAGCTCCTGGACCTCTACTATATAACCTAGATCTTTTTCCTTTTGAACTCTCGCCAAAAGAGGGTCATAGAAGATGCGCCATGCTAGAGGAGAGATCACCTCCCCTTGATCTATTCCATCTTCAACTGTAATCGCTTCAGAGAGACCCACACCTGTTATAACTCTAAACTTCCTGCTTTCAAACAAGTTTATAATGAAACGAATTGTTCTTTCTGGGACCTTGATTCTTTGGGGGGCTAACTCTAACATTTCATGTGACACCGAATCAAATGCTTTTTGCATGTCCTGGAACAGTACCCAAATTTCCTTTGACTTCTCCTTGGCCTCTTCTAACATTGCGTTCATGAGCTGTATTGGGTACTCTGTCAATGATCCCGGGAGTACTGCGAAATTTGCACCCTTAAGAATAGACCTTTCGACCAAAATTTTTGAGAGCCTCTTTGTGATCACTTTAGTAACGCACTTTCTAAAAGATTCTAGTAGTGCTATTGGCCTAATGTTGTTAAGGCAGTGCCCCCAATCCTCATTCTTCGGAATGAGGTACAATTGGGCCAATTTTCATTTGACTGAGATTTTGGCCTCCATTATATACCTATTTGCAAAAATTCTAAAAATGTTCTGGACCCTATTATCTGCATTCTTAATTAACGTATAACTAATTTTTGAGGTCCCAGGAGCTGAGTTCGTTTTAACTTCTTTCAGAGTATTTTTCTACTCTTCTTCGGATATGTCTAGATCCATACTTGAGTACCAATTATCTTTAATTGATTCAATTGGCTTATAAATTTCAACTCATTCCTTAGTCATCTTATCCTTTCTAATTTCTCTCCTTTTGAACTGCTTTAGGAAATGTTTGTTTGCTTCCTCCAATACCTTACTCGTGTTGTTTACTAATGCCTTAGAGCCTTCTCTCTCGACTATAAGTCTATCTATTGAAATTCGACTAAAAGGTTTGTCAAGGAGGCTTGACAGCATTTTCCCTTGCTCTCTAAGGATTCTTCCGCATCTTTTGTCGGTATTTAACCTAATTGATTCATGTGCTGAGCCTTCCCTTTCTTTCAACCATCTACTCTTTAATAGTTTCCACCAGCCCTTGGTATCTGTGAACCAATCATCTAAAATTGCCTGTTGAGCTAACGGTATGTTTGTTTCTTACTTCTCGTTTATTACCTGCAAGGTATGGTTCACTTCAATAAGGTCTTTGACATCATAGCCTCTCCCTTTATTTAGTAGTTTTCTCGCCTTCCTCAAAATTTTACTAATCTTCACGATATCTGAGCATATATTTTCTTGCGCCCTTGCATTTTTCTTCCTATTTTGAGGATAATTATAAATTTTCTTCTTTGGAATGTTCTTATTTGCCGCATAAATAATGCTGTTTTCTATTGCATCTCATGCTTTATCCAATGTACAGGACTTAGGATTTTCTTAAGCAGTTTCGTTAATTAATCATTTGATACTTGGTTTATTGCACAAATACTGGTAGAGGTCTTCTTTATATTCCTGCCAGTTCTCTTGTGAGGCCTTGTCGTACTCATATACTGTTCTAGTGATCTTCTTTTTACGCACTTCTGCAGCGCTAATTCTACCAAGTAACTCTTCAACTTGCATTTCCGCATCAATTAATGCATGATCACTGCAAGTAACATAGTCCATGCTATGAATTTCTGCTCTCGTTAACGTGTTTGTCAGACCCTCTGACAGCCAAATCTGATCGATTCTGGTTTTAGACCTGCAATTGGACCAAGTATATGCCCTTGATATCGGGTTCAACCAGCGAAAAGCATCCTTAAAGCCTTGACCTAACAACCAGCTATGTAGAGGTAATCTTTTTTTGCACAGGTTTTCTGCTGCCCCCATTTGTCTAGTGCGGGATCCAGAATGTGGTTGAAATCACCCATTATAATAAACTGTGTTTTGACAGTTCTCTTCATGTACCTCTTGACAATTTCTTGTTGAACCCGTTTGATTTTATCTTTATCGTTCGGAGGTAAATAGACTGTAATAATAACTATTTCTAGTTGTCTAAAATAAAAAACTGCTTCGATCATAAATTCACTATATCTAACCACTTGACCTAAATGTTTTTCCCAATCCTTTCTCACAAGGAAACTGACTCCTGAACCCTTTTTCTTGTTTGCATCACTACTCGACCAGAAACCGTTGTAATTCGCCAAATTCCTTGTTAAGAAATAACCTTCTTTAGCTAACACATTTGACTCAACAAGTCCTATAACCACATAGTCCCTTGTTTCTATCCATTTTCCAAGCATTTCTAACTTGTGTCCATTTGAATTTTTGATTCCATTAATATTATGATTTCTTCACCATCTTTGAACCGCTTCAGAATGCTGGCAGTTCCTACCTTGTTGGACTCCAGCCTATCTACTTCAGAACTGCTTCTAAATATGTTGGCCTAAATTCTTTTTGTTTTTTGAAAAATTCGAGTTCACTTTTAAGAAAACTATCTATTTCTAAACCCTCCTCGTGTATTGTACTTTGAGAAGATACTGCATTAACTTGCGCTGTTGGTGTTTTATTTTTAGGAGTGCAGGATCTTCTCTTTTCCCTTTGAGACGCCTGGGGCGCCGTTTTAGGAGCGAAGAGCAGGCTGTGCCTGCTCTACACTTTCATACCTTTCTTCTATTCAAGCTAGTCTTTTTAAAATTTCCTCCAACATTCCTATGTTAGGATGTTCCTCTTCGTGTTTCTGGGGTCTTATCTGATTATTTTGGCTGTATTTCCGTTGAAACCTCATCTGCTTTCTATTGTTTTTATCACCATTCCTTTTGTTAATACTATTGCTAATATCTGCTAATGGTATTTTCTTCGGAATATCATCATTTCTTTGTATGAAAATTTCTTTCGGACAATCTTCCAGTTTATGTTTGGACACATATTTATGTTCTTGTTTTCTTCTATTGACAGGTGCTTCTATGTTGGTTTCCCAAACCAATTTAGTGCTATAATAATATGCTGTTCCCTTCAATGCATTTTTCAGATCTTCTGCTGTTTCAAAATAAACCATTGCCAGGCCTCTTTGATTTCCATTACTATTTGCAGATATATATACTGCTTTTGCATTAAACCTCTTTATTTGTCTTAATAAAGCAGATTCCATTGCCACTTTTGGTACGTTTTTAATGATTGCTCTATAAGTACTTCTGCTTGTTAATGTATCTGTATCAAACCTTTTGTGTGTTAAACGAACAACCTTTCCTTGATTAAAATGTATCACCCACATTTTTTCTAATAGACTCTTTTAAGTCTCGTTGCGTAGAACTAATTCAATATAGGCTGCTTCATTTTTTCCAAAAGGCATGTACTCCTTCACTCGTGCCAGCCCAAAAGGGCTTAGACATCTTCTTATCAGTCCAGCCCTTGCATTTCTTGGCAAATCCCATAAGGTTAATTCGATCCTAGGCTTTACTTTTGTACTTATAATTGGAGCTTGTTGTATATATGGATTTTGATTAAAACTGCCATTGTCATTAGAAAAAATTTTTACTATCTTTGTTTGTGGTAGTATTGTACTATCTTCATTAGGTTTCGCATTGTTGTCTGGCCCATCAACTTTCTTGGAGTTTTGGATTGTGCAGTCAATATGCATTTCGTCTATTAGCTCATTTAATTCAATTTCCTCCTTCATTAAAATATCTTCTTGTATATCTTTCTCTATCAATCTTGTAACTCCGTTAATTGTTACTTTCTCCTCTAACATTTCTTCTCTCTGTCTTTTCCTTTGTGGAGCTTTCTTCTTTAAAGATTCTTCCAATTTTTCGGTTCCATAGTCCATGGTGCCGCATTCTAGGTCTAACATTATCTCCTTTCTTGACAATGCTGTTTCCTTCTGTTTTACTTCGGGTGTTCTCCTGTATGGATTTTCTAGACTGAAGGTGATCTCCTTTTTCCTTTTATTGTCCTCAATTTCCATTTCTACAAATTGCTTTTCTTCCTCCGATACTAGCAATCCTCATGCTTTTTTCTGTTCTATCCATCCATACATGTTCAATAATTGCCTAATTATGTAAACAATTTCCGGCCTTTCCAGTCCTAAAAATTTCACTATGCATTTGTCTTTCTTAAGAGTTCTGTTTTCAAACTCGTTAAGAATAAGTTCCTGTAAATTCTGTTCCTTAAGAAAAAAGTTTTGATATTTAATTTCCAACCCCATTTTTTGGGATAATTACATATATGTATAATTTGTGCTAGAAAATTACAGAAAATTCTTGGCGTTGTTTCAATTCTGCTTTTGTGCATGTGATTTGTTTATCAAATTTATACACGTGTTATGTTTGTTTACTTGATTGTCTAATATTTGTTTGTTTGTTTGTTTATGCGTTACCTAATCAGTCACCAATGATCTGCAGACAGGGGTAAGCTAATTTCCCCAAGAAAGTTTTAAATTTTTTCAAAAAGCAAAGAAATATACAAGACTCTTCATGTTTATGACATTGAGTCTAGAGCCAATACTAAACTACTGCTTATTTTTAGTAGCGCACTTCTTTACTTAGTCGATCTACCCTT
Organism: Gigaspora rosea; assembly: GCA_003550325.1. Taxonomy (NCBI): domain Eukaryota; kingdom Fungi; phylum Glomeromycota; class Glomeromycetes; order Diversisporales; family Gigasporaceae; genus Gigaspora; species Gigaspora rosea. The sequence continues at coordinate 145,009 of QKWP01000659.1, forward strand.
GTTTTCTAATGTGGTTTTTGCTTTAAATGTAGTTACTCTTCTGTAACGTTTTGGTACAAGTGATCATCGGGAAGAGTTGATCTCTGTATTCCCACTATATTGCATATATGCGCAAGATAAATAAATAAAGCAAACACGTTTTTTGTTTTGTTTCTTTTATTTTATAAGTTATATATATATATATTTTTAATTATTATTATATTAATCATTTAATTTTTTGTTTTTTTTTACTTTTAATTGTTTACTTTTAATCGTTTAATTTTTTTTACTTTCAATTGTTTAATTTTGTTTAATCGTTTAATTTTTTTTATTACTCTTTTTAATTTTAATCGTTTAATTTTTTTTTTATTACTTTTAATCGTTTTTTTTTATTATTTTTTTTTATTTTTTTTACTTTTAATCGTCTAATTTTTTTTTCTTTTTTTTTTAATCGTTAATTTTTTTTATTTTTTTATTTATTTATTTTTTTTTGC
>QKWP01000659.1:147503-183632 GCA_003550325.1 Gigaspora rosea
TTTTTTTTTTTTTTTTTTTTTTTTTTTTTTTTTTTTTTAATTTATTTAATCATATTTTTTTTTAATTTATTTAATCAATTTTTTTTTAATTTATTTAATCGATTTTTTTTTAATTTATTTAATCAGTTTTTTTTTTAATTTATTTAAAAAAAAATGCATTTGTCGCCCCGTGACTGTCATAGCCAATAAGGTGATAATAATATTAAAGTAAAGTTAGGGTTAGGATTAGGGTCAAGATTATTAGGGTTAGAATTAAGATTAATACAGAATTGCGAGAGGATCATTTTTTGTTAAAAGTGCAATATGTATTATCTTAGTAAAGTTTTGAGTTATAAATAAACCCGTGACAAATATTCATGCCGCGGGGAGGCGACAAATACATTCCTCCTTTATTTAATTATTATTTTTTTTAATTTATTTAATCATTTTTTTTATTTAATTTAATCTTCTTTTTTTAATTATTTAATTTATTTAGCTTAATCGCTTTTTTATTTAATCGCTTTTTTTATTTAATCGTTTTTTTATTAATTATCTAATTTATCGATTTTTTTTTTGTAGACTAAGAAAATAGAACGGATAAACGGGACGATAAAAGAAAACAGAATGGAAATCGAAGAAAACAGGACAAGAAGAGGGCAAGAACGGCACTAAAGAACAAAGAACACACCCAACCCACGATAACATTAATAGGACTAAAGAAAACTGCACCACCCACGGCATCGTATTCAAATCGGCACTGTACTACGTTCTAAAGAAAAGAACATTAGTACCATAAAAAAAAAATCATATCGCCCATTCTAGCTATGTTCGGTTCCAATCGTAGTACTATGTTCTAAAGAAAAGAACGTTAGTACTATATAAAAAATAAAAAATAAAAAAAATAAAAAAAATAACATATTGTAAAAAAAAAAATCATATTGCCGTTCTAGCTACGTTCGCGGTTCCAATCGTACTATGTTCTAAAGAAAAGAACGTTAGTACCATAATATAAAAAAAAAACATCTAACTACCATCCATGATACGTCCGTTATTGTTAACCGTACTATGTTCATTCTAAAGGAAAGAACATTAGTACCGTTATATTTATATATAAAAAAACATCCTAACTACCGTCCGTGATACGTCCTGTTCTTGTTAACCATACTACGTTCATTCTAAAGGAAATAACATACGAACGTTATTATAAAAAAAAAAAAAACCTTACTACCATGATACGTCCGTTCTATTCCAACATTGTACTATGTTCATTCGTTCTAAAGAAAAGAACTTAAGAACGTTAGTACTGTTATATTTATATATAAAAAAAAAAAACTATCTAATTACCGTCCATGATATGTCTGTTCTTGTTAACCATACTATGTTCGTTTTAAAGAAAAGAACGTAAGAACGTTAGTACTTATATTTATATAAAAAAAAAATAATAATAATAATTACTGTGTTACGTCCATTCTTGTTTCTTGTTAATCGTACTATGTTCATTCTAAAGAAAAGAACGTAAGAATGTTAGTACTTTATATTAAAAAAAAAATGTACTGCCAAAAAAATCCACAGAATGGCCAATACCTTTATACGAACTTCAAGGTTCCAGCGACGGTTCTAAAAATAAAAAAAACAAAATCAAGAATAAATAAAAAAAATTTTTATTTATATGATCATCAATCTTTAATGTGATTGGCCGATTATATAAGGGTCACCATGGCGACATGTCGGCATTGCCATTTTGCCTAAATTTAAATAAATAAATAAAATAAATACGATAAAAAAATAAATATGATAAAAAAAAATTAAAAAAAAATTAAAAAAAAAATTTAAATAAATAAATAAATTAAATAAATAAATAAAAAATTAATAAAATAAAAAAAAAAAATAGTACGAAAAATTAATAAAATAATAATAATAATAATCAAAATAATAAAAAATTCAGAACTCTTTCCGACGATTCCTTGCACCAAATTTTTCAAGAAAGCCGACCTACGAAAACTATACAGTTATTATATATAACATGCAACAAAACTCCACTTTCAGCAGCTGGGGCTCAAGGCCATTTACTGAGTGTTTGGTTTCTACGAAACCAAAAGCGGTCGTTACTGAAATAGAGTTGAAAAAGATGACTCACCTAAGCGAGGTCTCTTGGCAGAAGTCTGGAAAACTACTAAGCGAAGAAGTAGTAGTTAGTTTTGTCAAGGCTTTTGGATATGGAAACATACAAAAGTGCTTGGTTAGATATTATATTCTGTATAGCGTAACTCTTTCAAGTCTTTACAACTTGGTGTCCTTCCCTCCCGCTTCTTTGGTATTTTCGAAATTTCAACAATATGGACATTTTGGTTTACTCCTTCCAAAAGATCGGCAGTGTTTACTCCTTCCAAATCGGGAACACCTACTGGTTTGGTGTCGATGTCACGAGTGGATCATTACACTACAATGTAAACAGTGAATGATGTGTCAGAAATGTTTTGGACCATATGAAAAAATTTCTTACAAACGTTGCTACAAGGTGGTTTTTCTTTTTGTGTTGTTTTCTTTTCTTCCTAAACATATAATACTAGAGTAGAGTTTCTATACAGTATTATATAATTTTTACATTTTATACATTTCATTTCATATCTGTCAGAATTAGTCTTTTCTTTGTTTTTCTCATCTTGTTTCTCTTTTTCTTTTTTGTTTTGTTTTTTAGTAATTTATTTAGGTTTAGTAGTACCTCCCTTTTTTTATACTTTCCTTTAGATTTCGTTTTAAATTTTTTTTTCTTATGTTTGATTTTGAGTAAAATCATTCCACCATCGAAGCTAGGTGAGAAGGATTCAAAGAAAAAGGCAGTCCTGACAAGGCTAACAGCAGCCATTTGGTGAATACAGGTCACTTGCAGTGAGTTGCAGGTCCCTGTAGAAGAAGAACTAGTTGTCATGGCAGGTCGCACCTGAGTACTTCGGTATCGAGTTTTTATTAGATAAGGAGGATTTTAATTAGTAGCCGGAAAAGTGTAGTGTAGCATTATGACTTACCATAGCTGAAATAATGTAAATTTTATTACAACCTCCATAATAAAAGCAGGGCCGCTGGTTAAAAAAAATAATAATAATAATAATAAATTTTAAGGGTAGAGTACAACGATCTACATTTTAATAGTGATTACATTACTAATTTTTTTTATAATAACATTCAATTGAAATCAAGTGATATTCATATATTATTGTATGTTATTTATATTGTACTATCTAGACAAATCGTCCTAGGCAAATTGACGATATATACAAGTAGAATTTTTTAATATAATATGTGGCTTTAAAGTTTTGCTACTATAAATAAAAGGTTTTGACCTATATGACACAAAATTTTGGCTAAAATTGGTTGCATTCTCAAAAATCCTTATTAGTGGCATATTTTTGCCTCTATATAAAAATTTTTTTGTATAATAATTATATATAAAAATAATCGATGTTGTGCTCTACCCTTAAAAAAATAATAAAAAACATTAAAAATAAAATAAATAAAAAATTTAAATAAAAAATTAAAAAAAACTTAAAAAATTTATAAAAAATAAAAAAAATAAAAAACCATAAACATTAAAAAAAAAGAAAAAAAAACAACATAAAAAATTAATAAAAAACACCTAAAAAAAACATAAAAAAAATTAATATGTATATAAAAAAAAATTAATACGTATATAGAAAAAAGGATTTTATAATTTTTCGCCTATACGATGTATCGCCACCTATAAGATCATGTGTAATGTGAAATTAAAACAACCCAAAATAACTCAATTTTCTCATNTTCTAGCAATTAGAATTTAGAAACCTGTTCTATATTTATAATTTTTCGCCTATACGATGTATCGCCACCTATAAGATCATGTGTAATGTGAAATTAAAACAACCCAAAATAACTCAATTTTCTCATTAGTTAGGGTTAGAGTGAGGTAAAGGTAGTGTGAAGGTAATAGGAGGAGGTTTATAGTAAAATTGTACAAGGAATTTTTTTTGTTAGAGCACAAGGAATAGAATCATAGTCAAAGTTTTGGGTTACAGGCGATTTTTTAAAAAGTCTATATTTTGTCTTAATTTCACATTATAACTGATCTTGCTTTTTAATTGGTCTATCAGAGTAGCAATACATCGCTATAGCGATAAATTACAATGTCCAAAAAAAAATTAATATTATATAAAAAAAAAATTAATATGTACTGCATTTTAAAAAAAATTAATATGTATATAAAAAAAAATTAATATGTATAAAAAATAAAAATAGCAATACATTATTAAGATAAAAAAAAACCTAAAAAAAAATAAACAATATATAGTAATTTAAAAAAGGGTGCTTTTAGACATCTCTCACGAGAGATATATATCCTGTAGGGAGATATATATTCCCACTGGTCAGCCAATCAAAAAACGGAAATATCACATGATTGTCACTAGTCTGAATCACATGCAACTAATCGATCGCATATAACTATGTGTAACAAAAACAACAATCTCAGAAATAAACTCTAATTATATTCACTTCAGATCCAATCATAAAGTAAATAACTAGATTTTTTTATTAAGATTTTTATTAAATTAATAATATATTTAACTTGGTCAATTACATCATAAATTCGTATACCTGGTACAATTACACAATCTAGTATTTAAGCGAAATTTTTTGCAGTAAAGTATAATCAGCCACGTAAGCGGCCGATTATACTTTACTGCAAAATTTGCTTATATCCAACTATACAGTAAACTGAAAACCCAACGTATTTTGCAATGCCAAAATGCCATTCCCAGTATCAATTGCAGTTTTAGTGAACCCAAAAAGAAAAAAGGAAGTAGTTAGATGTGAATGAGGGGAAAAAAAATTAAAAAATAAAAAAACTTAACTACCGTTCCCGATGCTAATTCCATGCTTTGTGAAACTTATTAATGACGCCATCCATAATAAAACCTTAATATTGACAATACTCAAGGTAACGAAGATCTGAAAACGACAGCACCAAAAGTGACAAAAGCTTGAAACCAATAATTCTGAAATTTCCACAAGCAACAGCACGAAACAGTGAAAACTCCTATTATTAATTGCATGTTTTAGCAAACTTAAGAAAAAAAAGGAAGTGATTAGATGTGAATGAGGGAGAGAAAAAAAAATTACCCACCATTCCCAATACTAACTCCATGCTTTGGCAACAATCACAAAGTGACAAAGATCTAAAAACAATAGCACTGAAGCGACGAAAGCTTGAAATCAATAGCACAAAACGGTGAAAAACTGAATCTTTACAAAAGACGGCACCGAAATAACGCAAGTCCAGAATCTCTATAAATGATAGCACCAATAAGCAATGACAACAACAATAGTGGCATCACTAAACAAACCTACAAAAGAAAGACAAGTCAAAATTGGTTTAAGCTAAGCGAAAAAAATGAAAAAGCCACATATCTCACAAGATCCAAAAAAAAAATCCTTATTTTGCAAGATCCCAGTTCTAATTTCGACTACCTAGTGTTCTAGCAAAGCGAATCTACAAAATAAAAAAAAAGTTAATATTAGTTCAAGAAAACAGAAGAAACAAACAAAAAAAAAGTAAAACCCACTTATCCTACAAGAAACAAAAAACAACCTCCATTTATATTAAAGGACCCGGTCCTAATCTTTATTGTCCGGTTTTTAGCGTTCCAGCAAGACAAGCCTACAAAGAAAGTTAGTATTAGTTTGAAAAAAATAAAAAACAAACAAACAAATAAAAAAAAAATTAGTATAAAGAAAAAAAATACTTATCTCGCAAAAAAAAAACAATATGCAAATCTAGATCTAGCGCTAGATCTAAATTAGATTAGAGATCGGGAATGAATCGACCCCGAATCCAGCATTGGTACCCCCGGTGGGAGATATATCTCCCGGAGAGATACATTTCTCGTGAAAGATGCCTAAAATTTCCTTTTAAAAAAACGCTACATGTATGTACACGGGTACTAATTAATTGATTTGCAAACTCGTGTAATATATAAATTATAGACCAAAATTAAACCTGATAAATAAATAATACACGTAGTATACAAATCTTTTTTTACAAAGTAAATAAAAAAATAACGTGCTTTTTTTACTTTATTTATTTGTTTATTTATTTATTGTTTTTAACATTTTAATTTTCCGATATAATTCTACCAAAAAAGGATAAATTCACCAAAATATTAAATATAACAATGCGAAATTTTAAATGTTTCACCAAAATTCAATATGTGACCATTATTTAAATTAATAGACGATTCTCCAGTCAACTGGTTCAAAAATTTTTTTTTTATATATAAATTTTACTATAAGTGCGAATGCACAGCGTCTCTATCTAAAACTTTTTTTTAACTAAGTTAATCACCTTTCTGGCTTAAGAGACTTTTGTAAAGCTTATTAAAACGCATCTAATGGTAGTTAGAGCATCAAAATCGGCTTGGTGAATACCAAGATATCTTTAAAAACCTTTCTTTTACTATGTAAATTTCTTTGCAAACAATAGTATTGTTTATAAAGAAATTTATATAGTAAAAGAAAACTTTTTTAAAGATATCTTGGTATTCACCAAGCTGATTTTGACGCTCTAACTACCATTAGATACATGTTAATGAGCTTTACAAAAGTCTCTTAGGCCAGAAAAGTGATTAACTTAGTATAAAAAAAATTTTAGATAAAGACGCTGTGCATTCGCACTTATAGTAAAATTTATATATAAAAAAAAATTTTTGAACCAGTTGACTAAATAATCGTCTATTAATACTAATTTGCCAAATTTTAAATTTGGACCTTGGTTTAAATTTTAACTAATTTGCTAAAAAAAATATGACCTATATGAGAGATGTCCGGGTCCTGTTATAATGTTAAAACAATGAAAAAAGTGGATATAACTTATATAATATGCAAAGAGATTTCTGCGTGATAACAGTAATTTGAAAAGCGCGATAAAAGCCAATGCATTATTCTTTATAATATAGTACGTATAAACAAGTTATTATTTATAATATAGTATGTATAAACGTGTTATTGTTTATAATCATTTATAATTGTCTATGACTGATCTAACCAATCAAATTGTTTATAATTGTCTATGACTGATCTAACTAATCAAATTGTTTATAATTGTTTATGACTGATCTAACCAATCAAATCGTTTAAAACGCACAGACAGACAGACATTAAAATTTTAGTAGTATATGGGCCAGTGCAAAAATGTAGATACACAAAAATCGTTACCTAAAATGATTAATAATAGAAAGTTGGACAATTACGCTATATAGAGAAAGGCAGTGTTGTACATTTTGGCTGTCCAAGGCCTTTTTTGGCCTTGTCCACGTCCAAAATGTCCAAGCGTCCAAGATTGTCCAAAGCTTATACAGGCTTTAATAATTATTAAATTTGTCTAAAAAATATATGATTATATATTTTTTGAGGTGCTGAACACATTTTAGTTAAAATTAAAATAGATTGTCTTAATAAAATTTTAAGTAATTTTACTTTATTTAATTGTCCAAAATTGTCCAAAATTGTCCAAACTACTGTCCAAAGCTGTCCCATGACAACACTGGAGAAAGGTAAGCATAATCGATAAACTTTATTTAAGGTTTTTTTTTATCAAAATGGATAATTTGAAACGAGATAAATGTGCACAAAACTTAATAAATGTAAGATGATTATTAGCAATCACCAATACTTTTTAGATTGTCGACAAGGCCAGAAGCAACGAGAAGACATGCCACTACACAAGCTTGTTGCCACAGTTTTGGGGTCTCAGTTGCACGAGTAATTGCCGAGTGGAACAATAACAAAAATAAAGAAGTAACAGAACATAAAACACCTGGTCAGCCTAAAAAAGAGCCAATCTAAATATTGCAGTAGTTATAGTAACATAGTTATATCTGCGAACACCTCTGGCACTCCTCTTTCTGCACCTGTTTTACGAAAGAAGCTGGAAAAAAAGGTCATTGCAAGATAATAAATACAGTCACAATTTGTTTTACACTTCCAAACCACTGTAAGCTTCAGCTGAGTGAAAGGATTTAGGCTGTTGCAAAACAAGAAGTTGTTAAGACTAGTTCGCACCAAATCCTTCTTTTTATTTGAAACAATTATTCGAAGCACTTACTAAAAAGGTCAGCTCTAAAACTATCACGGTTCTTTGGCGAAATCACTTACCAGGGCGAAGGAATATAAGAAATATGATGAATACGTTATGTTAGCGTTAGTTGAAATTGATAACGAAGATCTTGAAATTGAGGAAATCGTTTCCTAATAAAATTTTTTTTCATATAAAATTTTAATAAAAAATTATATTAAAATAAACTTAAAAACCAAAGCAATAAATTAAAATTTTAAATACTCATATAAACTTTTTTAAAAAAATTTTTATCAATACCATATTGGTGTATCTACATTTTTGCACCAGCCTATAGATTTTTATTAAATTGCTTTATATTATTGTTATGGCAAAGTGATAATTAAATGATTGTAATGCAGATGTATTAAAATTTATTAAAATTAGTCATTTTTTGTTTATATAAACAAAAAACAACTTAGATTAGACTATTATAGTCTCAGGTATGATGAGCATTTTGCATTTACCTCGTCATTTGAGTGATGAGCATTTTGCATTTGCCTCGTCAAAGATGAGACATTTATAGTCTGCTCATCGGATGATGTATAGATTACATTTGTATTGTTATTTCAGAGCCACTGAGACATGTGCCAATATGATGTGCGTTTTGCTTTTTTTGATATACTCAAGTGATGCACATTTTGTTTTTTACGACACCAAGATAAACTCATTATAGTCTATATATCAGGCATTATATAAATTACAATTGTATTGCCAATTGAGAACCAATAAGTCATGCATCAGTATGGCATGTGTTGCATTTTAGGCCACACTTGAATGACATGTATTTTGCTTTTTATAACACGCACCAAAGTGGCGCATTTTGAATATCAGGCCTCATGCGATATTGTATGCTAGCTTAGTAGTCATCGCCAATTTCTATTACTAGGTCATATGGGCAAAAAAATATATCTAACGATGCATTCAGTTGTGTGTTATCATTTGATCTTGTATGCTGACTTATCGTTCCCAACTAATTTCCATTGCAATAAAATAGCTGAGTTAGGTTATGCAGCTGGGTTGGTTTTATCGTGGGTTTGATGACCTGATTGTGATTTGTACATCATTGAGGAGCAAATAGCCAGAGTATATAGTATCGGGTATATATGATTGGGTATACTATATACATGCTATTGAATTTGCTTGTGATCTATATATGGAATTGCTATCGTATATGCTATAAGTTGTGAAAAAAGTGGGTTAGCTTTGACTATATATATAAAAAGGTGGATATATGTTACTTGTCTGAAAACATATCCAACTACATATATTGAAAGTGAAATGTTCTTCCATAATCTCTACTATGTAGAGTATTTGAAGATTACTTCACCTTGACCTATCTGAAAATATAACATTGAATAAGTAGGTTTCTGCAATTTTTTTATATATTATTACCACATTTACCTACTATGATCATATACTAAAAATATACTATTGAAATGGGTAGGCATCTTCCATTTTTCTTATAGCAGAGCTAGTATCTCTAACACATAATATATTACTGAAGTTATCTACTCTGACATATACCTGAAAACATATTATGAAAATGGATAGGCTTCTAACATTTTTCTTATAATATATTACTGCACTTACCTACCATGATCATATGGGGCCTTTGCAATAGAAAGGGCCGATACTGCCCAAAAATGAAAAATGGTCTTTGTTATATTCAGATAAATTTTGGCATGCACTACATTTTTTAATTATTAGGGAAAATGATTTGTATAATAAAAAATTGAAATATTTAAAACAAAATTACTTGGGAGTTTAATATATCACGAGATTACCCAATATAATGGACTAATCAAATCACGAAAATTTTGATTAAGTCCGAACAAAACAAACGTGATTTTCTCAAAATCATATATAAACCAGTATCGGCCCTTTCTACTGCAAAGGTCCCATATGGGCAATGGACTAGGAAAACCCGTCTTTGAAAGGGGTTTTCCATTTTGAGAAAATGGCGATTATTTGTCTGTGAAACCTAAATTTTACCCCTGAATTTTTTGTTTATTTTTAGATATCAATTACTGAATAAACAATGTCATGTGATTATGAAACACCGATTGACCAATCTAATTTAATTGAGTCGTTAATCTTTGGTTGTAAATCTATTTTTAGAACACGTTCGTTAAAAAATTGGTTTACATTCAAGTTAAAATATCTCGATAAATTATTATATTAATGTAGGGTAAAAAGTGAAATACATATAGATATAAACCGGAACTTTAATTTGAATCAAAAATCTCGAAATTGATAAAAAAGTCTCAAAGACGGGTTTTCCTAGTCCACTGCCCATATACCCGGAATACATACCATTAAACATACCCGAAAGCATACCATTGAAATGGGTAAGCATCTTCCATTTTTATTATAATTTACTGAAGTTATATATCAAAGTATTTACTAATTAATTGTGATTCTCTTATTTATCTTACTAAAACTTAATCCATTTTTTTGATATCTCTGTGTATCGACTGAAAAAAATAATTTAAACTTTTTCAAACTATTGTAATAATATAATCAAACAAAGATTGATACATACCAATAAAAAAATGACAGCACGCAACGCACAACAAATGCGGTACAAGAGCAGGAAACCAATGACTATTCAAGTAACTCAGATGTCTATAGTGCCAACATATCTGAATATGATCAGAAGAATGTAATGATTATGAGTCAGATACTAAGACTACTATTAGGTTTTCAATACCCCCACCCCTAAAGTAGAAGAACAAAGATCTAATTTGGTATATTCAACAGATCAAGTGCGTCCTACATATTATAGAAGGCAGGAAAAATTCGATAAAAAATTTACCCAAGATTTACTAAATAAAATTCGTGAAATTGCTTTCTCGTCTGCTAGAGATATAACAAATAAAAAAGGTTCACTAGAAGAATTTACATTTATGGAACTACCTCTTGTCTAATTATGAAGCAAAGAGTGGAATTAGTTTGCTCGATGCATATAAAAGAGATGAATTAATTGATGATCCGCCAGTCATCAGGTGCATGATCATAGTGTAACGTGATGCAGATCACTATGTAAATTACTATATATGTGAATGCTACGATCGTCCAAGAAAAAATATTTTTTTACTAAGTTAATCGATCTTGTCGACTAATTGAAAATTGTAGAGCTCGTCGTTGCGGTTCTAATGGTAGTTAAATCATCCAAATCGGCCCAGTGGAAGCCAAGATATCTTTAAAAAACGCGTCAACGACTATATAAAATCTATATAAACAATCTATTGTTTATATAGAGATTTTATATAGTCGTTGACGCATTTTTTAAAGATATCTTGGCTTCCACTGGGCCGATTTGGATGATTTAACTACCATTAGAACCGCAACGACGAGCTCTACAACTTTCAATTAGTCGACAAGATCGATTAACTTAGTAAAAAAATATTTTTCCTTGGACGATCGTAGCATCCACATATATAGTAATTTACATAGTGATCTGCGTTACGTTACACTATGATCATGCACCTGATGACTGGCGGATCATCAATTAACTAATAGATTGGTTATTCAAGTAGAACAAAGTGAGTACAAAAAATTCTTAGTTATAGATAATATTTTCGAAGTATATGGTTTACCTAGGATGCATGAATGTATTAATGGAGAACGACCACTAAGACCTGTGATTGATATCGACACCTCTAGTGAAAACATGAGATCAGAAAGGTCAATACAAGAGAAGTATTCATTCGTATTTGTTGTTCATTTATAAGAGCATTATATCGAATTTTGATTACAATTGGGAAGAGATTTTTAAGAATTAGTAATTGCTACACTATCTAATGATAATAAATGTAGTTATCACCTCCTATATGCTCCAACTCTTTTTATTGATTATCTGGAACTCAAAAAATCTACAGAATTAGTATATAAATTAACTAGGGAAAAATATGGAAATTTTATTGATATGGAATTGCCTAGTTAAAATTTTAATCTTTGCCTCATCGGTTCTGCGAAAAAAAATCGCATAAAGCGCATACTTTAATTCTCACTAAATAATGAATAGAATAATCTCAATAACACCAGAGTTCAATCACCTACTAGTTCGAGAAATGAAGTAAGGCCTTGTATATTAGCATAGAAAAAGTAAATACAATCAACCCCCTCTATAATCACATCTTTGGGATACAAAAATCGTGATTATAAAGATGTGACTAAAATAAAGGGTATCTCTATATAGTCACAATTATATTACAAATATAAAAAGTGACTATATAGGGGTTTTTATTAAAAATTGATTTTTAAGAAATTCTTATTACCATATTTTTGCTTGATTTATACCCGGATATATAAGTGTACAGTATACTTATACAGTAATCTGCAAAAATAAATCAAAAAAATTTTAACGTTATAATTTAAAAATATATGCTGTACAAATATTTCGCTGGTCAATCAAAATGTTAAAATCACATAATGTAAAGTAAAATTTACTACGGTAAGTATGACGCAAATTGTTGATTTACAATCTTTACATGTGATTTTACAATTTGGTTGATTTATTTACCCGATTTTTTTTTAATAATTTATTTTATTTTATCTATAATTAAATATGCTGCAAAATAACTAATAGCTATAGGGGCCTTAGAGCTATTAGTTATTTTGCGGCATATTTAATTCTAGATAAAAAAAATAGAATAAATTATTAAAAAAAAAATCAGGTAAATAAAAAAAAACTAAAGTTATTACCCTGGCCGGGTGACCCATACGGGGCACAGATCAGAAATCAGAATAGGTAAATTTACATTACAAATCAATATTGATATAAAAAAAAGATGTATTTGGCAGAAAACGTATTAAATAGAACGCTTTTTTTTTTTATTAATTATCTTTCCGAATAGAACATATTTTTATGCGGATACGTATCACTATGGTATTTGCATCAATCTGAAAATACTAACATGATTTACTGCTTTATTTAATGATAAGTATCTAGCAGTTTTTCTTTAGATAAAGTTTGTTCACAATTTTCATTCTAACGGTTTATTTAAATCTTTAGGTGATTCCCTATATCTGCATCATACAGTTTTTCCTCTCATTTTTAATGCAAAACTCATTAGTTGGTTCGAATTTAAATGAGATATTTAAATCAATGTGTTTTATTGTTATTTTTTTTGTTACATGCTTTCTCGAATTTTAAAATGTTATTGCAGTTTAATTTTAATGATTTATTTAGGCAAGTGCTTCTTGTTCTTTTTGATTGCTCAGTAACCGTTCATTACCTGACTTAATTCCGGAACTGTTGTTTAATTTAGGGATTCGATCCAATATCCAGACTATCCGGATTAATCGTTTAATTCTAAGATATCTTGATCTGAGGTTTCTAAAATTTTTATAACAATAATGCAAAAAAAAAAAAAAAATAGTATCATCGAACGTATGAATTAGATTTCCTTATAAATACCCAAAAGTGTAATTTCGAATTTTGATCAAATTAAGTTTAATCCTGACCATTACTTAAACAATGCCACTAGACATTATTTTGCGTTTATACAGTATACCATCTGTTTCTGGTTTAGCACAACTATGTTGTGCAGTTACTTATTATATATTTTGAGTCGTTATATTAGCTTTATATTGCTTTATATAAGAAAAAAAATTACGACCCGTTAACCCGGGTCATGACCCAGGTTAATACCTTGACCCGCCCGAGTTATTATTTTCTGACCGGGTCATATCTCTATATAGGGGAAGGTTTTTATAAGATGATAGCAGGAAAGTATTTGTGTTGGAGGAGCGGAAATAGTGATGCCGAGGTTTCAGGGAAAGAGAAGTTGTCAGGGAAGAGAATTTTTGTGTAATGTTTATTGAAAAAAGGCCGATCCGCTAATATGAGTCTTTTAAGGATGTCAAGAAAGGGAAGCTTGTCTGTAAAAGGAAGGTTGTCAGTGAATGGAAGGTTGTCGGGAAAAGGGAGGGTTGTCAGGGGAAGGGAGGGTTGTCAGGGGAAGGAAGAGTTGTCAGGGAAGGGAGGTTTGTCGAGAGAAGAGAGGGTTGTCAGGGGAAGGGAGGGTTGTTAGGGGAAGGGAGGGTTGTCAGGGAAGGGAAGTTTGTCGGGAGAAGAGAGGGTTGTCAGGGGAATGTGAAAAGGAATTTATCAGAAAGCTTGTAATTGTCGGGGAAATGATTATTATGTAAATGGTTGTTGGCTAAATAGTTGTGTGTCAACAGTTAATCTACAAAGTTATGCTTATAATTAGTATAAAAAGTAAAATAGTATAATAAAGTAAAACTTATCTGATTTATTTTAGTGATTGATTGACTCGAAAAAAATTTTTTAATCAATCAAAAATCAAGGATACATGCTTGATTGAGTATGATCGATCAAGCATGAGCTCGAGTGAATATAATCGATCAACCATTAGGTCATTCATTTGATCGATTATATTATATTTAAAAATAATAAAGTTATGCAACCTTATAAAATTACATCTCTTCTTGAAATTCTATCCGCATAATGTGACCTGATAAGAGCCTAATACGACGCCCTTGATATTAATAATACAACAATTTTCATCAAAAATTTTCGGCCATATAAAATATTACATTAGACATTTAGATTAGAAACTAAATAATATCCCAGGTGAAATCATATTAAAAATTTTTTAATCGGTTAATATACTTATTTGATCGATCAGCATCACAGACCTATTGTTGCTCGATTATTGACCTAAATCGATCAATGATCAAGTATAATATAATCAAGCCAATTCACTAATTTATTTTATTTATTGTATGCTTTTATAGAGGGTAATTTTATATAGGCATTATATAATCAGTTAACAAAAAAATGTGATAGTGACTATAAGGCGATTGCGCCTATATAGAGGTATAATTAATATAAAAAAGGTTGGTAAAAATAAAAATTGTGATTATATAGAGTTTGTGACTATAGGGGGGTGACTATAGAGGAGGACGACTGTAATCAGAAAAAAATAATCGTGGGTCAAAATGCGTTAAAAAAATATGCAAATCTAGTTTGCAGAAGTATTCTAATTATCTTGATAGTTGGGATATTGAAGAAAAAAATTCTCAATAGTATGTATATTTTAATCGAAAAACATATCAAGAATGTATACTTTGCAATCGCACACAAGACAAAGATCAGGAGTGGTTTGGTCATGCTTATGGTAATAGTTTATTCATTGTGAAATGTTTCTAGCAAAATCATAATAAATCAGGAGAAATTTTCAATGACTCATTTATTGCAGAAAAAATCTAGCAAAAAAATAAAAATAATATTCTACCACTTGTTATACATAAGGTGAAGGGTCCAAAATTTCTATGGCCTTTCTTAGAAATGCCAGCTTGGGTTAATTGCAATTCCTCTTTTACCGCAAGTGAAGTTTATAGAGAGCAATATGTAAAACCTTTACCTAATGAAGGGAATATATATGTAGACTCACCTTGGGAGACAGGAAAAACATATGCTTTAGAACACCTTAATATTTCTGATAGTACAAATTTGCTTGCTTTATCTACATGTTATACCTATTTTAGTACTATCACTACAAAGCTAAATTTCAAATCATATTGTGATATTGATACTAAAGATATAATAAATCTTCCAGATTATCAAAGAGTAGTATGTCAAATAGAAAGTCTATATCGCATTACAAATAATTGCAAATGTGAAAAAAAATGTAAGTGTCCTCTAATACTATATAATTTATGGCTAGATGAAGTGGTGTCTGTGATTAGTCAAGTTCATACTCACTTAGCAGGACGATCAAGAGAACATTTATATAAATTAATTTACGAAGCGAGACGTATTATTGTTATGGATAATGATCTTACTGACCTTGATATAGAATGGATTAAAAACCTCCAAAAGGACAAACAATTTTTAGTTATCTACAATACTCACCAACTCCAGAAAGGCAAAACATTCCACTTGGAAGAAACACTATTGGCAGAACTCTGGAATTGGTCAAGAAAATATCTGTATTGAAACCTGAAGAGCAAAAGAGTGCATCAGTTATATGCCATCTTAGATACGATCTAAAAGGAATTATTTGCGCCCTTAGAGATGATTTTTCAGAATTACATATTAAGGAGTATTATAGGACCCCAAGCTATTAGTATATAGGTCACTAAACTAGATGCATAGCCAATTTAATAACTTTTTTGGATATAAGATCTTAGATTTGCTAAAATCAACAAAATTTTAAAAAAAGTTAGATTTTCAATTTGCGTATTTTTTAGCTAAATTTAAAACAGTTAGAGTTGCAAATGCTTATTTTTGGTACTAATAGGACATGGTTTACTACCGTAGATTCCTAAAAATAAGTTACTTTTTTTTAGATTTAAAAAATCAGAAGTAATTTTAAAGTATTATAACTTTTTAAGGAATTTGTACACAATAAGAAGATAGCTTATTTTAGAGATATAAATCCTAAAAATGTTTATTTATTTCAATGTTTACTTTTAAAATTTATTTTACGTACTAATACGCATTCCAATATAAATAAATACAAACAAATACCTTTTTTATTATTATAATAATAATATAAATTAATTTTAAATTTTAAAAGCCATTATAAGAGATTTAATAATCCAAATTTAACAATTTTAGTACTATTCAAATTGTCTCATCGAGATGAATCAAATGGTACCAAAATCATTAAATTTAGATTACTATAGCACAAAATATTAATAATTTTATAATTTTTATAAAATCTTAACGATCTTGATAACCAGTAATCCAAATTTGATGATTTTGGTACCATTTGATTTGTCTCAATGAGGCGGTTCGAATAGTACCAAAATTATTAAAATTGGATCACTAGATCACAAGATATCTGCAAAAATGATTTGTAACGTAATTTATATAAAAATCTTATATAAACTACGTTACAAATATTTTGTGGGTATCTTGTAATCTAGTGATCTGATTTTGACAATTTTGGTACCATTCGATTCGTCTCGATGAGGCAGTTCAAATGGTACTAAAATAATCAAAATCAGATCACTAGATCACAAGATATCTGCAAAAAACAATTTGTAACATAATTATATATAAAAATCTTTATATAAATTGCATTACAAACGTTTTTGTGAATATCTTGTGATTTAGTGATCCGATTTTGATGATTTTTGTACCATTCGAACTGTCTTATCGAGACGAATCGAATGGTACTAAAATCATTATATTTGGATTACTGTTATCAAGATCGTTAAGATTTTATAAAAATTATAAAATTATTAATATCTTGTGCTACAGTAGTCTAAATTTAACAATTTTGGTACTATTCGAATCGTCTCATCGAGATGAATTGAATGGAACCAAAATTGTTAAATTTAGTTCACTATAGCACAAGATATTTATAATTTTATAATTTTTATAAAATCTTAACGATCTTGATAACCAGTAATCCAAATTTGATGATTTTGGTACTATTCGATTCATCTCAATGAAACAGTTTGAATGGTACCAAAATTGTCAAAATCGGATTACTAGATCACAAGATATCTACGAAAATGTTTGTAACGCAATTTATATAAAGATTTTTATATAAAATTACGTTACATATCGTTTTTTGCAGATATCTTGTGATCTAGTAATCCGATTTTAATGGTTTGGGTACTATTCGAACCTCTTTATCAAGACGAATTGAATGGTGCCAAAATCGTCAAATTTGGATTACTGGTTATCAAGATCATTAAGATTTTATAAAAATTATAAAATTATTAATATCTTGTGCTAAGTGATCTAAATTTAACAATTTTGGTACCATTTGATTCATCTCGATGAGATGATTCGAATGGTACCAAAATCGTTAAATTTGGATTTTTAGATCTTTTACAATAGTTCTTCAAATATTTAATTAAATGCTATATAAAGAGGTAGCTTATTTTCAAAGTTAAAAATTTTATTATTGTTTTTAATTTAAAAATACAAAATGGGTTTTAGAGGTTTTTAAGTTTTTAAAAGAGTAGCTTATTTTTGGAGTAACATATTTTCAGAAATATTTTATTATAAGTTAGATAATATGTTTGCTTATTTTTAAATAAATTTTTATATGTCTTAAGGTAATAATGCTTATTGATATTAATAAAAATGCTCGCTTAGAGCTATTATAAAAAATTTAAATTTTTTGTGACCTATATACTAATAGCTCGGGTCCTAGTATCATGGTAAATCTGATCCTGTTAAGAAAGCGCAAGACTTTAACGATGTTGAAGAAGCATATATACTAGTACATTAAAAATAGGAGTTTCATGTACTAATCCGAAGTTTGAGCGGGCATTTTGACTTTTCAAAAGTAATATAGAAACAAATGCTAGGACGAATCAGATATTATTTCACATGAAGTATATTAAAGAATATACATGTCATATTGAACAAAGATCATCAAATCTCCCAATTACAGAACATAAATTATTCAACTGGTTATTAAAAGCTAAGCATGAATGCCTTCCCCAAGAACTACAGAATAGGGTATATTTCCGAATATAGAATCAATTATTCAAAATAAAGATATTCCAAACAGTCCGATTATGGGTTGCCTACATGGTGAAAAAATTTTGATCATGCCGTCTGTTTGGATGAAGAATAGTTGATTTCTTCCGAAAGGCAAAAATGTTGATTGATATACTAGACTTAGTACTAATATAGAAGAAAAACTAAATTCATTAAAAAATAAAGTAGATGTACATTCTATAGTTTGTAAGGCGGAGGGAGAAAAAAAAATTGCAAATGCTAATATTATTAATTATGAAATGGCTGAGGCTTTAGAAAATAAACCAAAAAAGACTTTAAAAGAGATGCAGGCTTTAAAGCAGTTCCATATAGCAGAATGTTATGGATTACCATCTGAATCTTTAACAGAGAATTTATCGCAAATTATGGTAAAAACAATGAAATGAAATGGTTTAGAAATCTCCAGAAACTACGAGATGCGGGTACTGATAATGAGACAGCAGTTGAGGCTATTATTCGTAAAGATTATAGGAATGATGGGCTCATAACCGTTACCCAAGCTGAAAAACATTGAATTTGTCTGGAATTACTAAAGACTTGTACACCCATTAAAGATATTGATGATAGAAATAATTGCAAAGTAGATGAGGTTAAAGCATGTTTAAACTTGCCAGAATTGATAAAATACCTCCAGAATTTAGTACTGAAAATGGCACGAGTAGATTCATCCCAATGTGCTAAAAAATCTGGTTTAAAATCTGATAAGGCAAAACTTGGTCTATTAAATTCAGTACTTTCTGTAACTTATAGGATAAAACTTAAAGCAAGTAATAAGAAAAATAACTATTATTATTTAGTTGAACCATTCAATAGTGCACATGCCCCAAAGTTGCCACCATATCAAACAGATAAAGGACAATTCGGTAAAGATATACGATATGGATATAGTAAACTCTTATCTGATGAATTAGAAACCTCTTCTAATTCTATCACACAAAATACTTAGGACCTATTTGATATTGTTTAAAACAAGCATTTAAGGTCCATAATATATCTTACAAAGGGGTTTTTGTGATGCTTAAAAACGCAATTAAAAAAATTTAACTCTATAATGATCCCAGAGTTATATTATATTACAAAAGGGGTTTTTGTGATACTTAAAACTGATACTTGTAAAAAATACTCTATTACAAAGACCATTGTTGTGATGCTTAAAATCAGGATCTATAAAATTATTCATCTGCTTTTATTTTCTGTGCCTTTTGTTTCTTATACCAATTTTGAAAATAAACCCTCTTTGCATGCTTAGGACAATATCCCGTCCTAGAAATTGTCAGTTTTCTACAGATCTTACAAGAAAATTTTGCTATATTTGTATTATATAATTTCCAGTACAGTGAACACCCTATGTCTCACCAACAACTTTTCTCACAAATCAAACCATCTCTTTTAACATATGGGCAGGTTGAACGCCCTGAACTATCTCTTTTAACATATTAATATGTCGAACACTCTGAATCGGTTTTTTTAATGTATTAATAGGTTGAACAACCTATTCAAAGTGTTTTAATATATAACATATAAAACACATTTCACTTTTTATGCAAATATATTTAATATAAAACCAATTTAAATCTTTTCAGATTATAAGAATATATTATGTATTGGAGACACTATTTGAAGTATTATTTATAACCCTCATATTCCAAAAACCCTATATATTTGCTAACATATTTTTATTCGCATTTTTATATACAGTATATTAAAAATCAATTTAAACTTTTTCAAATTATTTTGTAATAATATATTCGAATATATATTGATACTATATATCACATTAAAAAATGGAAACATCCTAGAAAGTAGTCAACTTATTAACCAAGAAAGAGATCAAACATAATGAACCAATATTCCGCAAACTAATGCACAATGGTTTTAGATACGTAAAGAATTTAGCAGAATTTCTACAATTATCAGATGTTATGAATTATTACTATTTTGAACAAATTAAATTTATGAATGCTCTATCTCATCTAGCTATGATACCGCCAATTAATATAATGGGAAATAGACCCGATATTTACAAGAAATAGTTCATAAATATAGAAACATATCAAAATCTATTCCAAGAATTATAAAAAAATAAAAATGAATCATAAACCTTAATATAGCCTGGAATCCTACTCCCAAAGCTATATGCACGTAGTGCATGCAAAGCAAATTTTTTCGTTATATTCTATATATTGGTAAATTTCAAATTGACGGATCTGACCCGACCGATTCTTTTCAAATATTTGCTAGCGATATTTAGATTAATATATTTTATTTTAAGATATAGTTCAATTTCCTTGATAATTGTATAGGAAATTTTACATTCATGAATATCAAACTCTTGGTGCTTTGGACAAGAATGAATAACATTCCAAATCGCTATTTCAGAAAATTCTTTGTGGTGAGAGATATTCAGATATTCTAATTTATGACATGAATTTGTGATTGCATATAAACCTTTATTAGTTATTAATCTATTACTATATTCTGCCAAGTTGAGATACTTCAGATAGGGATATGATTTTGCTATTCAGTTTAATGTTTTATTACTAAATCTCTTACTAAAAGCGAAATCCAAATGAACTATATTTGGGAGCAGACCCGCAATAATTTTGAATTTTTTATCTAAAAGATAGTAGTAATATAAAATTTTTAAATGAGTTACATTCAAGCAATAAACTAGCTTCCGCTCCCGTATTATTACTATAAAAATCTTTCATATATTACTTGTTTCTAGCTCATTGCATTTTCATAGAATTGGAGCACTATATCTGTACTACAATCAAGAAACAAATAGAGTGGGGTAGAGAGATTTATTTATCAATAAGAAATATAAAATTCGTTCTAATACTTCTGGTATACTAAAAATTCTTAAATGTGTCATAAATAAATACTGATATATATATTAAAAATGCAAAAACAATTTAAATTTCAAACCAACCGATCTAATCGATAACCAGTTACCTATATATAGGCATATACTCTCTTTTTCTGAGCATGGGAGGAAAAAGTATAATTAATTTCCATTTAAAAAAAGAATCTTTATGTATGTATTAAACAAAAATAGTCTATATAAACTCTCTCAATTAACATATGTGTCAAAGACACTAGCTTTGCAATACTAACTATGACAAAAATTGCTACATCATTTGTAAATCACTACAAATTGACTCTACAAACTAGTTTATCACAGCTTAGTAGTTATGTCGAAGAGTTGGCTAGTAAACTTTCAAATGGCAAGACAAAAGAGCAGACCCGGAAAGCTAAAGATCAGGCTAAAAGATGCTTCCAAGAGTTGGGATTAAGTAAGAAGCAAGCTGATATTCCTATTTCTATTTGATCCTCTAGGAGACATGTTAATAAAAGAGATCCTATCAAAATTATTGCCCAGAATATTATAAAAAATAATTTCTCATCTGAAGAGATAAATAGAATAGCATATAACTTGGCTTCTTTTGCTCCCACTACTATTTCTGGAAATTCTCAGCTTAATTTATTACAAAAGAGTTGCGCAAACTTGGGGTTGATTATTTCATCACTGAGGCAATAAAAATACCCTTTGTTACTGAAAAAGCAAATCATATTCAAGCAAGAAAACGTATACTTTGTGGAATTAATGGTTATGAGTCCCAAGTTATTTTATTTGGAAAAAGCTCAGGAAAGACTTAATGAATGTAATATTAACAAGCCTCTTTTAATGCAAAATCCAATAGACGTAATGATAATGCTATGTATGCGATCAGCAGATGTGAAAAATTTTAGTATCAATCGATACAGACCAAGTCGTGAGTCATAGTATAATCCTAACTATTTTTGGTACTGTATTGGTTATGCAAAAAACAAAGGTGAAGTAGAAGAACCCCGACCATTCCTTTCAATGGAAAAAATTCCAATACAAGCAAGATAATTACTTATTTGGATTCAGAGATCAATACCGGATAAATTCCCCTTCTTGTTAAAAGATAAAGATAGAAATACTAATATTGTACCACTTAATCAATTCTTAAGTTGCCATAGAATTACCTCATTTATATTAAGAAAAGTAGGAGCTGATCATGCTTTCAGAGTACATGGAGGTAGGAATGATTCCTGTTGTCAATATTTATGACAATTGGCATGTAGGCATAAAATAGATCATGCTTCATCAGTTGAACATTATGGTGTAATAAATGATAGACCAAATACTTTAGCACCTAATCAAGAAAATGGTGAAGTTGAGGATATCATCGATTTGTATAGAGAAATTTCTAATGATGATAGCTAATTATGCTTCTTCACTTTTACCATAATTACAATAAAATTTTTATTATCATTAGATGATTCAGAGTCAGACTCAGATTCGGATGAAGATGAAGATTCGGATGCGATATCATTAAAAATTAATTTTTTTCTAGCTTTGCCCCTTAAAATTTTCTTTTTTCTTTTATTCTCACCTGGTATTACTTCATCATAGATTGAAATTCTTTCACCATAAGGATCGATTTTTTGCTTCACGCAACCATAGTCATGGCATTCCTAATACAAGATCAGCTTTAGGTTCTTTGCAGACTACAAAATCATTTAAAACTTCATCACTACCAGATACTAATTTATCCTTACCCTTAAATCGAAAAGATAATTTAAGGCTTTCTATGACACCTACAGCACTCTTCATTTGCCTTTTAATATATTTTGGTAGGTTGCTATATTTATTCCAAGTTTATCGACTAAGCTTTTTCTAATAATGTTTTCATCTGATGATGTATCAATTAATGCCTTAACCAAGTAAGGCTCATGACTAATTAAAAGTTTTTAGCGCTTAATTTTCATATATATATGCCCAAAAGAAATACTCTCAGATCAAGGCACTAATTTTTGCAATAATCTTAACTAATGTTGCTAGCCGACCCTTTTCATGGATTTTACATTTTACATATACCATCTTGTAATATAATTTATATTATACACTATATCTTTATCTAAAAAAATAACCAATTATTTACCTATTCTTCAATATATTATATATCAGCTTGTGACCTACTTATTAAATAAAAAGTCTTAGCTAATAAAAATGCTCAATATTCAAGATATTGTTAAAGAATGGACAAAAAATAATTATGCCCAATACATGTTAACCGAATATGGTTTAAACTATATCAATAATTTAAAAACGCTATCAACCAAACTTTTCTCACATTTCTAATAACGATAAGACAAAACTATGTCCCGCTGGTATCGTTGGCATGAAAAACCTCTTCCGTCAGCTGAAGTTGTCGAGAAATGGGAACATGATGATATTGTAAAATTCCTAAGCGAAAAAAAATATTTTGGCCTAATGACGATGATATAAAAATAATCAAAAATAAGAATTTTAACGGCACAGCCCTTCTTAGGTTGACTGAAGACAAACTTGAAAAGTGGGGAATTTCGGAAGGACCAATAATAGTAATAGCAGATTTTGTCAAAACGCTCAATACCTATGTGTAACGAAGGAGGTCCATTGCACTGCATCATATAACAGAAAAATAGCAAAATTCCAGTGGACAATAACCCGAGAGATGGTGTCTTTAGAAGGGTTAAAAAAAAAACTCCGGGAATACTTCACATTCCCAGATGGGACAGAAGAAGAGCACATTGTAATAAGTCGTGTGTTGGATGTCTTTCCACCTATAAAAAGAAAAATTTCAACTCCACGTATGGAGAAAACAAAATCTGGTATGAATGAGGTCTCAAAAAATTCTGACCAAATAAAATCAGACTCGCAAGTTGAATCAGTAGAACGTAAATCAATTTATTTATCTACTGACGAAGATTTAATGAGATAGTTTGGACTGCTAGCCCCAAGGTTGATTTAGCGATCATTGTGGATACATGTAATGTTTATTTTATATTTATGCTTGGTTTATCAAATGTATATTATATGTGTCAGGTTTGTTAAACATCTACATTTCGTTTAACCAGCACAGCAACCGTTCTCATCCTATACTTTCCCAAAGATAAAAGTTCTTTTCGGTTTGAAAGCTGATAGCTACGTAGAATTACCACGTTTTACAGGAGGGATTTCAGAAATAAATGAGGCGCTTAGAGATGATGTGATTAAAAATATTTTAGAAATACATATGGCATCACCATCTATTGTGAGTATAAATGAAGCAACCCGTTGCGAATTTATTTCGCGAACTATCTATAAAGTTGCATTGATGTTTGGCGGTATTGTAAAAGTTTATCCTCAATATGAGGTATCTGGAAGCCATGGCAAGGGACCAATCGACTGGGCGATCAAGGTGGAGGATACAATTATCTCCGTGACTGAGGCAAAAAGAGAAAACATTGATCAAGGTATCGCTCAGAATACCGTCCAAGCCCACGCATCACTACAACGAAATAGGAAAAAGCGTACTTATGAGGAAGCTAATATGTATGGAGATGTAATGTACGGCATTGTCACAACCGGTAGGGCTCATGACATCATTTTGTTGGGTGTTGAGGCAGAATTAGTTAAGCACTACTTTTAATCTTGATGTTTTTAATATTAGGAGTCGATTGGATAATAACCAAGATCGTCTTAAGTAATGAGAAGGATAATGAAAATGGAGATGTTCAAGTTTATCGGAGTTCCAAGTCACCTGTGGCACTACCTATCAATAAGCGATCATTAACTCATGATGACCTGGTACAACCTATTAGTGATTTATTAGAACAAATTAAGTGGGTTTATCTACAAATTGAATCGCAAAAACGGCAACGCACAGATTAGGAACTATATAGTAAATTATATTAAGTTTTATAGATAAATAAGTTTTTGCGAATGGTATATTATCTTGTAATTCTTAATATTGCAATTTTTTATAACAATAAAGCTGGCCTAGTGGCCGATTTGCATATATAATCGCGTTTACTTTTGCATGTATATTTTGTGAATTTATTTTATTGTATTATTATCAATGTATATGATCGAGAATTTTTTTATGTAACTATGATCATGAACATTGTTCACGGTTTTTTATATGAACTCTATACTATATATAACAGTATGCGTGGAATTTCATTGTTCACGGTTTTGTCATTTTTTTTAACTCGATAATTTAAATAAATCGTGTCTTATATAAAATTATTATCGAACCATGCAATCCGAACTAGATTTATTAAGACAGGAAAATGCAAAACTCTTAGCCGAGAATGCTCAATTGAGACAAATTATAGAAGAGAAAGATTCGCATGCGAAATTAAGAGATGCAGAGCTTAATACCAGAATTGCGGAATTAGAACGATCCGCAAAAGAACATGCTGAGAGTGCGAGACAAAGCCAGACAGAAAATGCTGAGCTTAAGGGCAGAGTTACAAATTTAGAACAGGAATTCAAGAAGCGGGATTTACAATTCTTGACGGAAGAGTACGAACCTACCTTTCAAATCGATTCAGATATCACATCACAAAAGAATACTAACATTTCTCAATCACCCGCTTCAACTATTGAAACCCACCCCGATGAGGAAAACAGCACAGGCTCTATAGGTACAAAGTGCTGTTTCCTCCGAATCAGATCTCGACAATACCTCTAAACAGGTAATAAATACAACTTCTGTTTCATCTAACCTCAGAGAAATTAAGCAAAGCTCAGAATCTCAGATTCCTGGCTCAGTCAAGCTAAAATCATTAGATGAAAAAGAGATTGACGAATTCATAGATTTGGAAAATAAGGAGAGAATCAGTAATATAATGAGACAGAGGAACAGAGAGGTTCCAAGATCAAAACACAATTTTGGACAATATTTCTTCAGTAGAGCCAGTTTCGTCCAAACCACTATGTAATGTAAAAACCGTGAACAATGTTCATGATCGAGAAAAAATTATACCAGAGTCTGCGCAAAATGTGCCCGAAAAATATATTAAGGATTCAAGTTTAGTGACCGAAATTGTGCAAGGCTTGTTACAAGGATTTTTGGTAAACTCTATAGAAGGAGATAATATTGAATTTATTAATAGTGAGCCTTCAAATTCCGCACCTATTGAGCTTGCTCATTTGTTATATCAAGCTAGTAAAGCAAGAAAAAGTTCTATCAAAGCTAAGCAAGAAGAAATTTCATCTTGGGGTGTTATTCTGAAAAATTCGAAGATAAGGTTATAAATCTTAGATCCGAAGATAAGAAACTTAAGGATAAAACCGCAAGAGGCCAAATTTATAACGAAATGAGTACAGGTATTTCTGATGAGTATCTGCGCAAGATAACAAGTAAAGCGAGAAATCAATAAGTTATTTGGATATGATTACGACCCTGTAACTCTGAAAAAGATTAAAGGTATAGGGTGGCACATGGTTAATCGTGCTACCTACAGTGCTGATACTATTTCAAGACTTACTAACCTTCAAATCCAGTATATTATAGATCAAGTAACTTCGGCACAAGTTGGTATGACAGTATCAAAAACCGTGAACACTGTTCACGATCGGACAAAAACTGAGGTGAGTACTCAAGCTAAAGCAAATGTGTTAACCAAGTCTCAAGTCTCTGAATCAGAAAGAATAGAATGCGGGGCATCAGAAATCAAGGTAGAAACATTATCCGAATCACGCCAAACTGTACCTTTTCAATATCAAAATGTTATTGACACCCTATATGCACCAGCCAAATCTCAACTCAAAAAGAAGGTTCTATCGGAAACTCAGGTCAGCCCATTACCCGCATTACAGATAGGCACCACATCTATATCTATATCCAAGCCAATTCATGACCGTGTGAGTTTTCGTAGGAAAGTATTAGATCAATATCCTGATATATTTTATGAATTTAATGATGAAAATATTGATTATTACGGAATTACTGATGAGACATTATGCCCTTTATGCAAGTTAGACCATGATGTTGAGGAAGGCATAAAAGGATGGGGTGTCACATTAGGGTGTTACCTCAACTAAGTAAATTAATTTCGGATTTTTTATAGGCCGTATATTTAAATATTAGATTAAATTTACATTTTTTAGCATAAGTATCCAACAAAAGTGCATATAATTTTTTTTTAATTTGAAGCTTTCAACTAGCTCTACATGGCAATAGAGCTATTTTTTAAATAATTTTTTTAAAAAATTTCGTAAAATTTAATTAATTATTTAATATTTAATATTTATATAATAACTGAATGATTTTATAAACTATTGAAAAAAAATAGCTCTATTACCACGTAGAGCTAGCTGAGAGCTGCAAGTTAAAAAAAAATTATATACAATTCCGTTAGATATTTGTATCAATAAATGTAATTTTATTTTTATAATTATTTTATAATCATCTAGTATAAAAAGTTGGTTAACGATAATATCGAAATATAACCATTAATAAATCCGAAATTAATGAACTTCATATGTTACCCCGACTATGTTTGATTTTATTAGTTGAGGTAACACCCTAGTGTCACATGGACTAATTAATCAAAACTATGTCCGATAACTATGTAATCTAGGTTTTTATCAGTAAAATTAAAATAAATGATCGAACGTAATTTTACTTTACTTAATTATAAAGAAAAGCGCAAAATTCTAAAGGTATCACATAAATATTGTACTTATTTATCTAATTTTTTTTTAATTGAAAACTGTTCGCCAGAACTGTTACAAAGTAGCTATGGTTGATTTTTCGCTAAAGTTCTAATTAAGTTTCGATCTATATGTTTTAATGTAACTTTTTTCGTCCTAATTAATGAATTTTCAAGTACTCTATAAAGTGAATGTTCAAAATCCACATATTATAGAAAAAATAAAACCATAGCTTTATTTTTTGACTTTATATAAATAACCGGTGAAAATTTCAAGGCGATTGCACGCCTATATAATAAGTTGATACATTTTAAAATATCTAAAATATCGATTTTCATATGAGTTAATAAAATCCGGTACGGTATATAGAAGTAAATCGATTTATCGAACATAGTTTTGATTAATTAGTCCGTGTGACACCCCAATACTACATGTACTGGTTATATCGACTGCCTCGCGTGAGATAAACCTATGATCTTGTGCGAGATATTGAAATGTCTTCATGCTATTAAACTGCCGATTGTTAAGATTTCTATTTATCCCGTGCGAAATATAACTCATGTTATTTAATCGCGTGAGGATGAAATCTGCATCTCATGCAAAAGCATTTCAATCTGGATAATAGTAAAATCTTTATGTATCGACATTTTATTCAAAAATTTTAATATAAAATGTCGTTATAATTCACTGTATCGACATTTTAATTTTTTTACTAATGTCTCAGAATGTTGACGTAACCAGAGTGACGTGTATGTGAATAAAAATTGTTGCTTTACATAAAATTAACTACAAATATATATACTTAAATAACATATACGCGCTTCGATGAATAAAAATATAAAGGTTTAAACCATATTTTATTTAATGTAAAAAATCCGCATTTTGCACAATGAATTTTTAGCAAATCATTTCTTCGAAATACCTCGGCAATTTCATATCGAATGTCAACGCCGAAATACTTCGGTCAAGTTGAAATAGTTTCTACTTATATAGATCAAGATATCGCACAATCATTGAAGTGATTCTTCTAAAGATTTCATGGTTCAAAGTGCTGATTTGAATTTTAACTAACCAAAGTAACTCAGGTGAACGTGAGTTTTTTCAACTTAAATGATAATCACGATCGATTTTTTAACCAATCAAGTCGTTCGGCAAATCTATTGAGAGAGATGCTTGAGGCACCCTATGTCTTCCAACTGACGGCCTAAAGACATAAAGTCATGGCAAATAAATAAGCTTGATCCCTAACGTCATATGCGGATCCGAAATTTGGTAGGATCAAAGCTGATCCACGAACATTAAACATCCTTACACCCAGTTTTAAACAATCTCTATATTTAGCAATGTTATATCTGTAAAAATGTCTTACAAATTTAATGAAATATAGAAACATGTATGTACATTCATAAAACAACTAATAAAATTTTTTTTTTATTCTGAAATATCGAAGGAATCGATGGATTTACTCATTGGAGACGAGTTTTTGATTGTGTCAATTACTTGTAATTTACTATTAAATTTTAAAAATTGCCTTTTGATTTCATTGTCGGCATCCGAACTCAGCATTTCTTCATTCCAAAATCCAACTTGATGATTAACAGATTTTGCGGTAGGCCGTTTGTTAGGATTTGGATCCATGCATCTTTTAGCCAATTTAATATAAAAGTCAGGCGTTTCAGGATCAAATTTTAACCCTTCAAAGGCTTGTTTTCCTGTTGATATTTCCGTCATTATAACGCCAAGACTGTAAACGTCAGCTGCTGGTGTAAACTTTTTATGATCTTTCAAAACTTCTGGAGCAACGTAGTGTTTAATACCGAATCTTTTACTCATTTTAGAAAGTCCCAAATCTGCAATATACGCACTACGTAAATCGTCTTGCAAAATATTACCACAATGCAAATCTCGATGTTCGAGTCCTTGGGAATGGATAGCTACAAGGTCGGAAGTTATGCAATACAATAAATTCAATTTATCTTTCCATCCCATTTTCGCTACAGAATCAAGATTCTTATTTAAAGAACTCATCTTTGCATATTTTAAAACAAGAATATATTCTCCCATTTTATTCATTGATATACCATAACATTTTAAAAAGGATGGATTTTCGTATCCGATTTCACAATATGCTTTCAGCTTTAAAAAAGTATATTGATATTAATAAAAAATCTATAATAAAAATAATAGCAATAATAATAAAAGTACCTCGTCTAAATATTTTTGATTATGTATCTTTTTAAGCGCGAATGTAACTGTTTTGTCATGATTTTTTTTAGTTTTCCTTATCAATTTCGCACTATATACAGTTGCAAAATAACCCTGTCCGATTTCATTGATATCTTCAAATTCATTATAAGGAAACCATGTTAATTGATATCGATTATCTTCTAATAATTTTTTCACAACACTATCAATTTTAAGATTTTCATGTGTTGATTTAATCATTTCGTAAGAATTGTTTCTTTGCATTCGGAACCAATGATTAGCCTTTGGTATATCTATTTGTGTTCCAATTCCATTTCGATAACAATATCCAAGTAGACCCATTGCACTAGTATCCCCCATCTCTGCGGATTTTTGATAATAGATAAATGCCTTATGTTCATCCTTTTCAACTCCAATTCCTTTTTCATAACAATATCCGACATTAGATGCTCCACTAGCGCTCCCCATCTCTGCAGATTTTTGATAATAAATGAATGCCATATGTTTATTTTTCCCAACTCCAATTCCATTTCCATAACAATATCCAACACTATGTGCTCCACTAGCGTTCCCCATCTCTGCAGATTTTTGATAATAAATGAATGCTTTATGTTCATTTTTCTCAACTCCAATCCCTTCTCCATAACAACGTCCAACACTAAATAGTCCATATGAACTCCCCATATCAACAGATTTTTGATAATAAATGAATGCCTTATATTCATCCTTTTCAATTCCAATTCCTTTTTCATAACAACGACCAACATTCCATGTTCCACCAGCGTGTCCCATTTTTGCAGATTTTTGATAATAAATGAATGCCTTATGTTCATCCTTTTTAACACTAATTCCATGTTGATAATTATATCCAATGTTATTTAATTTAGACGGACTTTCTTGGTTCATTTTTTTTCAAGACGCACAAGAAAGAGAAATCGGTTTTATATCTTAAATCGTAAATCTATGCACAATGCTTTATCTGAAATTCATAACCAAATCAATATTTTTGTGTAACGAACTGAGGTCTAATCCAACATTCTTTTAAAAATAATCTCTTAGTCGTTGTTTTATTTTAGCATTGTATAGACTAATAATTAATTTAAAAAACAATTCCTTATATTTAATATTAATTTGTACATTGATCGATTGATATAAGTTACAATGGAATTCTAAGTAAACATAATGAGAGAATTACTACTTAATATATAGGTTAAGAATTATTATTTTTTTTAACAATTTTTTAGTGAAACTCGTTTTATTAACTGCTAAAGAATAATTGAATCTTAAAAAATATCCTTTTTTAAATCAACTTTCAGGATTTGATCGAATACAAAGAAAGGTCTCAAGATTTTAAAAAAGAGATATATTTATCGAACTGAACGTGATTCAGGTAGAGATGCGATCCTTTATCTGGTTTTGGTTTAATTTGGGCCGAAAGCAGATAACGGATCGCATCTCTGAATTCAGGTTCTTGAAATGTATGCGATTCAAAGGCTGAGCAATTTCCAGAATTAGGGTGTTCTCAAGCGTCACACTCCAGTGTTGGCCAATTTGTATGCCATATAAATTTTTTATCATATAGTCGTTAAATCATAAATCATATGATTAAAATCATATGACATATGATTACTTGTCATATAATCATTATAATTTTATTAGATGAATACGTAGTATACATTTATTTATTATTATTTAGTTTCATATGTAGTGATTCTGGCCGATATAGCAAAGTCGGCTAAGCCAAAAAATTTTCGGCTTAGCCGGTCGATTTTTTCAAAATCGGCTAATCGATTCTTATTTCCCCAAAAATAGAAAATATAATTTGCGCGTAATTTACGTACAAAAACTACAGGTAAAACCTTCCAAATATGAAAAATAGTTAACACGAATATTGAATGATTGTTACATGCTGAACAACCAATCAAAATCAGGAAGCGAACCAAAAAAATTTAATCAAAATTTTATATTTAAAAATTCTAAATAAACGTTGTTGAATTGTTGAATGTTATTACGGGTAGACAAACGTGTCTTTATTGATTTGGAACACTTTAAACTATATTACAGTACATATAAGTTATAACCATTGTGATTTAAAATTTTTTGTAATCTATAATTATTTCTATATTTAATAAACTTGAAATTTTCATAGTATTACGCTTCATAGTTCTGTTCTACAGCTATATTACACATTAAATCTACACTACAACCTAAAAAACTTTTGTAAAAAAAAAACAAAACAAATGAAGTCAATAACTGTTTATTTGTATGCTTCAATATTAAAAAAAAACTATATTATGCGTACAAAAAAGATCACACAAACCTAACTTTACTTTTCTAAATCGTTATTCTAAAAGTCTTTACCTTTTTATTTGCGCAAAAAATGAGATTTTGTTAATGTATTAGTAGTTAGGGGCATGCCATTTATTACATAATTTTATCATGGATATATGGTCAAAGGTAGTGATCACGTCTATATATTATATTAATTAATCAGAATTAGATAAAATGATTACACCATACATGGGTAGAGATGGCTACTAAGTAAAAAATATTACGTAATAAATGGCATGCCCTTAATTACTTATAACTTTGAAGGGATTAAGCGAATATATTGTAGGGCAAGTAGAGAACTTCAATAATTTACCTCGTTTAATAGAGGAGATAATCTACCGAGCTTCCGAAAAAAGTAAAAAAAATCAATTAGTTGTATAATGATCTAGTGATTGAGACCCAATTAGGAAATCGGCTAAGCTGGCTAAGCTGACCAAAATTTATCGGCTAAGCTTAACCGATGAATTTTGATCGGCCAGAATCACTATTTATATAATATCTACCTTAACCAACTTTTAATTAAATTCATTAAAATAATAACATCGACTTATCTAGAAAAATTAGTGTTAAAACTTGTTTCAACCCGGTTATTATACATAACATTAAGATTGATTATTGGGCAAAAAAAAATCTTGTAATAATTTATATATTTGACATAATATCATGCAAGTTTATTTGATAAAATGTAATTTAGAATTTTATTGGTAAAAAGCATACTACAAAATTTTATTGGCTAGTGATCTTAAAATCTTATAGATATTAAATTTAATCTTATTATCTAATGATCAGAATTGAATAATTTTTATATCTTTTGATTCGTCTCGATGAGACAAATAGAATGGTACCAAGCTCACCTGGTTCTGATCACTGGTTACAAGATATTTTTGATTCTTTGTCATGTTTACACTTCGTCAAAATACCCCCAAGGATCATTTTTGTGCAACATATAATTGATGATATTTTGTGATCCAGTGATCAGAATCAGATAAACTTTATATTATTCAATTCATCTCATCAAGATGAATCAAATAGTATAAAAATTATTCAATTCTTACCACTGAATCATAAAATACCATAAATTCGCCAAATTACTTCTACCTCTCTAAAATTAAGCTTTTTGATACAATTTATAATCCATTTAATATCACTTTAAAACAAAATGTTATACAGTATTACTAATTTGTTTATAAAATAATTCTAAATCATATATAAAGTTTAATACAAAAAATAAAAAATTTTTTAATATTAAAATAAAAAGTTTTTATATTAGTGATATAAATTTTGCCAAATTACCCCTTTTTACCTTATATATATTTAAGCAATCTTAAAAAAAATGTATACAAATTGCTCTTGATCTTTTAATATAAAAATAGCAAATATTTAATATTTGTTTATATAATAACAAACTACCTAATACAGCAACACATACTGTATGTGTCTGAAAATAAGCTTTTTTTGAACAAAAATTATACAAAAATTTGGGGTAGTTTATTTTTAGATAAAAGAGGTTTTTTAGTGATCACAAGTAGTTACTACATAGTAATGTCCAAATTTTACTATGTAAATTGATCATAAGTGCTTAAATAAATATATTCAGAAGATTAAAATATATGTTTTCTAAAATTTTTATACAAAATTAGTAAGATTTTATTTAACTTTTAATTTTTACATTTGTTAAATATATTTTTTTAACAAATTTTATTTTTTTTATCGAATGTAAAAATTAAAGATCAAATAATAAAATATTCTTCAATTTTGCTAATATATTTTGATCTCCTAAATAAGTTTACTTAAGTGGAGATAATCAATTTACATAGTAGAATTTGGACTTTGCTATGTAGCAACTATTGTTGATTGTGGGTAGCTTATTTTTGGATTAAAGATGTTTTTAAGTTTTTTGACAAAAGAAAGAGTAGCTTATTTTAGATAGTAGTCTATTTTTAAACACATATAGTACTAGTTATCTATATAACCAAAAGTCATAGATTATATATATTTGCATGATCTATGACTAAGGATGCTACCCAAAACTTTATAGTTCAAATTGACTGAAACTAAAATTGGTATTACCAGTTTTAGATATAACTTTCTTAGCTAAAGCTTGCCTAAAGACCCAAAATTATACCAATACTTCAAAACTATACTGAACTCTGAAACTGGTCTGCTAATATGAAATTTTACATATAGCAAATATTAATCTAACCCTATAGCCTCTAACTTTAAAGCTTTATTTCTAAATTTTTGTTTCATGTACTTAGTTTATTTACAAAATTGAATTTCTTTTTTTACCCATACAAATAAGTAAAATGTGCTATCAATATTCGAATTGATCTTTATTCCTTGTATTAAATATTTTTTTTTAGACTTTGTGACTTGTGAAATTCATTATAATGAATGTACAAATATACTAAAGAATTCTGATCTTTGAAATTCAAGCTAATACCTTTAAGGTTCTTTGTATTAGTATAACAGAAGAACTGTACATACCTAAACAAGATAGAAATAATTTGGAATACAAATTTGTTATGTCAAAAACTTTACTGTACTATTCACTATGATGTTATAAAAAATCACTAACTATATACATTATGATAGTCCCACTAGAGTTATTATTGTGAGGATAATCTGATTGGCTTATATGAAATTGATGTTTATATAAAAAAGATAATAGCATATAATTGCATATAACAGAAATTATAGACATGTATGTGATAGAAATTATAGATGCATATGTAGAAGTATATAGTGATTTAGTGCTTTTTTACTTTGCTTGTCTTGTTATTTGTTCTCTTTGATGCTCAATTATAAGCTAGCTTTCAGCCTCTCGCCTAATGATGCAGAAATTTCCCAGAATATAAGTCATACTATTCTGTGAGATAGTATGCCATAAGTGATAATCAAAACTATTACAGCTTATGTGTAAGGACATTTATTAGGTAATATTTTAGGGGGTGGAGGGTAATGATGCTGCCCGAAACTTTATAGTTTCGGATTGACCGAAACCAAAACTGGTATTACCAGTTTCAGACATGACCTTCTTGGCCGAAACTTGTCTAAAGACCCGAAACTGGACTAATATTCCGAAACTATACTAAAACTCCGAAACTGGCCTGCTAATAAATTCTCACATTAGCATATTGTATATATGCTCAATGCATCGGGTTTTGTTAAAAAAATTCACATATATACTCGATTAATAAATTGAGCACAATTAAAAAACAGGTTTTGTACCAAAATTCTGCAAGTATCAGCATGATTCAGCCAGTACTTAAGGTATTCACTTATTTGCGCAGGTAATACAAACTCCTGAAGACTATTCCGGATGAAGAAAAAAGTACAAAACCGGTAAGGCCCACCCTAAAATGGCACTTGAGCTCTACGTACGTACATATGTGCAAACTGATTCTTTTTAACCCATTTAACCTGTGAAATATTACCTTTTTTTTGCTTTTTTTTCTTTTTTTTTTTTTT
>QKWP01000659.1:193428-218223 GCA_003550325.1 Gigaspora rosea
TTTTTCTAGATAGGTTTCTGATTTTCTCTTCGTCACTTTTTTTTGTGTAATTATGTTTTTGGCTTTGGTGGTTAACATGATCATACTGGTACTCAGATCTGAAATTGTATAATTTATAGTAAATTTGAACTTATATGATAATTTTGTATAAAGCTTTTAATAAAATTAAGTGTATAAAGTTATATTAAAATTTTGAGTCTGGATCTGAGTTATATATGTATTCTTCGGGGTCCTAGTCATCCCCCATTCCACAGGATTATATTTGGACTGGCCAGGTGCATGCGTTCGTACACTTAAGTAATCCAAATTAAATTTTTTAAAAAATTGACAATAGATTTTTATATTTTTTAAATGCCTCAGATTTTCATCCGGTCCTCCGTCTACTAATAACATCAAATAGGTCTAATTTTACTATTAGTCTTTAATGTTTCATCATACTGAGGGTCTTGAGTAAGGTATTGCAGGCCTTCCATATGTGTAAGTGAAGATGTACTGAAAGACCACTAACGATGTACGAAAATAGCAATTTGTCCCGTTCATAATTCATCATTCGTTTCATTCGGTTTAATCATAAGGTATACAGATGGAACTAATAATTGACTGAATCCTGCTGGAAAATCATGATCTGCTACCTTCACTGGCTCATTGATCGACTGTAACGTACTGAATGTACGACCTACCCCAAGTCCACCTAGTCCTATCTTCACCTTATCGTCTTGGGAAATAATGACACTTACATCTGCAAATAAAGAAGCAAATTGCTTTGCACATTTAACTGATGCAAGCCAATAGTGCCCATCGGGATGGTCTCGGGTTTCAGTGCGTGAAACTACAGCAACTGCAACCCACGCCGGATAATGGTGTGCTCTTGCGGCAATTGAGTTGACTTGGCGTGGTAGAAGGTAATTGTTTAATATGGTTCTCGGCATATAAACATTATAATTTTTCTCAAGATTTTTCTGCAAATTTTCAATGATTCGTACCTTAACCACTTCTTTTCTTCGTTTTTCATCAGCTGCACCAGACTCTACTGAATCATGAATATGTTCATGCAAATTTGGATGCTCGAAAAGGAGTGGAGGATGACCGGGTTTATCGTATTGTACCACCTCTTGACTTTTGATAAGCAATCTTTTTTTTTTATCTTTGCACTTTTGAGCAAATCTTGTATTTTTTTGTAATGTAACGATCTTTTCTTTGTTTTTATTAATATTATCTAGAGCATCCACTATTTTTTTATAAATATCTAGCCGGAGTTGAGCATCGGTTGAGATGTTATAAATTTGCTCTAATTCGGCAAGCTATTTTTCGTCATTCCCTATTTTACTTGCTGCTTTTTTTTGAGCTGCAGCATTGGCAGAGATTTCTGGTGCAGAAGATACTGAACGAACTATAAGAGGTNGCTTTTTTTTGAGCTGCAGCATTGGCAGAGATTTCTGGTGCAGAAGATACTGAACGAACTATAAGAGGTGCAGAAGGTGGGTCCAGGTCTTCACTGGGTGTGAACGCCTAGGTTGTATCGTTTGAATGTCATAAAGATTAGATAGGGTAGCCAGGTAATTCCGGATTACATTACTTATTTTTATATTATTTTTGTTTTTAACTTTGTTACATTCTTGAGCAGCTTCACGACAGACGTCAGCATGGTTGAGAGTGCCATTCCTGTCTTTACCATATAACTGTATACGTAAGCGTTCAAAAATTCCTGGTATTTGTTTGTTGGTGAGCTATAGATCGGTTTTTTATTAAACCTTGGGCTAAACAAAAAGGTTTGACGGCTCATTTTAATATTCAGAATATTTAATTTGAATTTTTTTTTTAAAAAAAAATTTACTAATTTTATAATTTTTATCAAATTGAAATCTAATCGAATTTCACAATTCTTCATATTGAAATTTTACACTACAGGGGTTATTCAAGTTGACGTAAGTCAGCAGGTCGAAATGGCTATGCAGGGATATGCCGAGAGCAATACAAGGATCTCATCAGTAAATTAACCGCTCTGATAAAAAAAAGTTTTTGCGTTTAATCAGGATTCAATCAAGTAACGTGAGAGAAACGCGAATCCAGATAAGTAAAAAGGAGCTAATGAGCTGCCTAATTTAGTAATATGACAGAATTACTAACGATAAATCATTGTCAGGAGTAGATATAAGAAGGCACTACCATAATGAAATTAACAGCTTGAAGCAAGATTCGCACTTTAGCCCACGTAGAATCCTGCCATTTTTGGTAGCTTAAACTTCTCGTCACGAGAAGTTTAAGCTACCACAAAATGGCCCATTTTGTGGTAGCTTAGACTTCTCATGATGAGAGTATGGAATGGACCCGAGTACTTAAGACATATAATAATTTACCCAGAAGTCGTAAGTAGACTAATAATACCCAGGTAGAGATTTTCTCAACAGGTCCAATCTCTTGTACAGGTGGGAAAATTGCAAATTCAACGATACCCAGCTGCAAATAAATATTTTCTGTGAGTATATCCCGTCTCGGGTTATGTGTAATGTATGCGCTTTTTTTTTTTTTTTGTTAATGTGATATGTATGCGTGTATTTTTAATAAAGATCTTGGGGATGCATCCAAATAACTATTATCATATGTGTACAATGCTTTTTGACTACTTTCATTATATACACAACTTTTACAGCAATTCTATCTACCCCTAATATTTGATAATTTTTTATTTTAATATGTAAATCACGTGCCATTATTTGATTGGTTATTTTGAATCTTACCTAGGGATGGGGTAAAGGTTTATAGTAAAATGATATTAGGTAATAAATATCAGCACCTTAACTAATTTTCATCCTAGGTGATATCACCTAGATTGGTAAAGATCATTGTTTTGATCACTATTGGTTATACAACATTATATCTATAAGTTTTTTTTTTTTTACCTTAGTTGCTTTTTATTTTTTTTGTCCAGTATTAACTTTCGCTCTTTTTCTTTTTCTCTTTTCTTGGCTTTTAGATCATCGTTGGTGTACGTCGCTGGTGTCGTTAGTTGATATTGTGATATTGTCACTTTGGTACTATAATTGATATCATTGTTTTGGAGTCATCATCACTTTGGTGTCGTTGTCACTTTTGGTGTCGACATTTTGGTGTCATTGTCGTTGTGGTACTATCATTTTGATGTTGTTGTTACTTCATGATTTGTCTGCTGCTTGTTTTACTGCTTGCTTTGTATAGCTTACTTTGCTGTCTGCTTTGTGTTTTTTGCATTGCTGCCTGTTTTGGACCGTAATTTCGCTGGCTGTACTATCCTTTTAGTAGTGTTGATGTGAATTTTGCTTCCGTTTTGTTGGCCGGTGTGATTTCATATACATGCCGTGTTTGTGGTGTCATTGCTTGGCGTTATGAATTTCATTATATATTTTCCACAATTTTATCTTTGTGTGATCATGAAACGTATTCGTTGGGTAGTATAAGAAGTTTGAAGTTGGTTTGACCTACTGTGTTGGTAAATTAATTAATATCATGGCAGATACTGAAAATTTGGCCTATTGTAATATGAAATTGCTTGGGAATATTTTTTTTGTTTGTTTTATAGGTTTGTTTCATTCTGTCATAGGGTTAGAGTATGGTTAGGGTAGGGTTGGGTTAGGGTAGGGTTAGGGTTTTTTTTTTGTTTTTGTCTTAGAGGATTAGAGTTATGGTAGATTTGTTATTTAAAAAGTTGTCTTTGCGATTAATAAATGATTTTTACTCACATTCTATATGGCGAATAAAATGAGTATATCACCAGTAAATTACATCTTGGGAGAACACCCAGGAAGTTAAGGTTAGGGTACATTGTTGAATTACCAGATTTGTGAAAAAATCAGTCGTAATTATCATTCATGTTAAAAAAATATAAATTTTTAAACGATTGAACGTCATTTTGGCAGTACAAGTTTGATTTTATTAACAAAAAACACGTCATTTTTGCAGTACAAGTTTGATTTTATTAACAAAAAAACTTGGTTTTATTATTTTTCAATTTGTCTATCTGGGCTTCAGCCCAGCCCCTGACCCAAGTTCTGAACCAAGTTCCGATCCGATTTCCAACTAGGTGATATCACCTAGGGTGAAAGTTAGCAACACTCAAAAAAAAATCATAATTTTAAAAATTTAAAAAAATTTAAAATAAATAAAACTCGTTAAAAAGATAAAAAAATTTTAGAAAAAAAAAATCGAATAAAAATAAAAAAATGTGTATTATTAAATATAGTGCCAAATATGGTATAGATACTATATTTAAATAATGCGCATGCTGGTACATACGTGCAAAACCTGTTCACGCAAGTTTAAATACGTGAAAAATTTTTTAAAAAGATAATACCTGATAATAAGCAACCTTTGCTATTGAGCATAAATTCTTAAAAACCTGTAGCCCAAAAATAAGCTACTCCAGTTTTTTTTTGCTTAAAATCGTCCAAAAAAAGTTGCTTATNTATAACTGCAGCCTTCGATGGCTGGACCAACATTAAGCAGGAGCACCTTTTTGGTGTTGTCTTAATTACTTCTCAGGGTGCCGCTTTAATCTGGAATGCACGAAATATCAGTAATCAACGGTCAAAAACCGAGGATGTAAAAATTCTCATTAAAGATGTAATGGATAATGCAGAACAAGAAGGCATCCGAATTAACTGTTATGTGTCAGACTCAGCTGGCGAGTATGCGGCAGCAAGGTATGTTTAAATATATATTAACGTGCTTATATTTATTTCTTAATGATTATTATATTATAAATATTTTTTTCTTTAATAGATGACAATTAAGAATCGAATATCCTAATAAGGTTTTTATACCTTGTATGGCGCATCAAATGAACTTAGTTGTGGGTGACATTTTCAAAGAGTCTAATGCATATAAAAGGACATTAAAAAATGCAATACATGTCGTAAGCTATTTTCACTCATCTCCCTATTTTACTGGATTACTACGTGATGAGCAAAGGTCATGTTATGGACAAGCTATCTTTCTTCTTTCCCCAGCCGAGACTCGGTGGAATAGTATTTACTTTTGTTTTCATTCTGTGTTGAAAACTGAGGCCGCTCTTAAAGTAATATATTAAGTTTTTTTACAAAAAAATTTTAGCGCCAATTCTGAAAAATTAAAATATTCTAATAAAGCTCTATGTATTTGTTTTATATAATTAGACATTGGCAACAAAGTTATCACCCACTAGAATCGGATCAGTTAGTACTTCTCGAAGTGGACTATCACGGCAACGATTCATGTCAGAAAATAGTAATGAAACCCGAGTACTTCTACCCGATATTATATCAATCATACAAAATTCCAATTTTTGGAATCAACTTTATGATCTTCAAGATTTGTTATTCCCTTTGTGCTGCGCATTAAATAAACTTCAGAAAGATGTTGCGAGATTATACGAGATCGTACATTGTTTTGGGTGGATTATCAAGGTTTTTTAAACCATAAAGATGAATACTTTGCAGATCATATGGTTGCCCGATTAGAAAATCGGTGGGCTCAATGGAACAGCCACTACTTCTATTATCATTCGTTTTGCATCCGAAATATCGGCTTTCCAAGTTTTCTTCCCGTGTTCTCGGTCTCTCCTATACGCATTTTAGTTAATGGTTGTATTATTATTACCACGTATGGTTCGAGAAAGCACCAACACGCATTTTGCGTGAATTTTTATCATACCAGAGAGAAGTATTTCCTTTTAATAGAGAAACTTATAATCAGTTTGAAAATATTATCGATTTTTGGGAGTCAGCGAAGGGTCTCGCACCAGAATTGTTCATCTAGCCTTACAATTA
The DNA here is from genome assembly GCA_003550325.1 of Gigaspora rosea. NCBI lineage: Eukaryota > Fungi > Glomeromycota > Glomeromycetes > Diversisporales > Gigasporaceae > Gigaspora > Gigaspora rosea. The sequence continues at coordinate 199,209 of QKWP01000659.1, forward strand.
TTTGGAATATGTGTTAATTCAGCTTCGGTTGAACGGTTATGGTCAACTATGGGTTTTTTGCATACGAAACGCTGAAGTCGTTTACCAGTATATACAACCTTTTTTTTTAATTAATTTTTTATAGTATTATTTTTTATGGTATTAATTTAAATTATTTATTTAAGTATAAGAAGGTTCTAGCAATGAGCCAATTACGTAGTGATATACTAAGCAAGCGAAAACGTAGTGATATTGAAATATCTGAAAGACAATATAAAAAAATTCACATTGCAGTTCCTATTCGATCTCGTGATGATGAAGATTCCGCGCAAGAATTGGAAGAATCACCTATAAGTGATAATGAAGCTGGTTCACCAATTACTGATAATCTGCCAATTGAACCAAGTGAAGTGATCGAAGTGACCGAAGTGACCGAAGTGACTGAAGTGACCGAAGTGACCGAAGGAGATACAATTGATGAGGTTGATGAAGAAGGGAATTGGTCCAATGTAATTGAGGGCTGGATTGAAATATTAGATAATGAAAATCGGTTAGAAAGTGGTGAAATTTTAGATGTTGAACTTCCTGAATTTGAATTTGGTGGGCGTACTACTCACCCAGCAGATGATCTATCGGCAAAATGGAATTTGTTAGAGTTATTCAATGATTCGTTGGATGCTCCTATTTCTCTTGTCCTTCAATAATTTCAAATGTAATAGAATTTATATTTCGTATTAAAAAATTGAGTTTTGAACATCTTAGCAGTTTAACAAAACTAATGAAGTGTTTTAAATTTCTAACGCTAAAATTATTATTTACATACCGATTTGAAAACAATTTATATATATTCACCCTAAATAATAAAAAAACAATTAGTCGTATTTACTATAAATTATTACTGTATTACCATAATTGTACTTATCTTTCGCAGACATGTGTAAGATCATTAAGCCATAGCAGAACCGATAATATTTTTAAAAATAAATAAATATCATCAAACGGCCCTGCAGAGATCTTTTTACTATGATCCCTAAATATGGAATCAGATTTGTTATATGGCGCATGAGTTTTTAAAGATTAATTATTGTCGTAGATCATAATGAAATCGGATTAAAATGAAATACGGTTTCTATTTAACCCTCTAAAACTCACTTATACTTGTTTAATCCTACTCTAAAACTAACCATTTTTTTATACTACGCATATTTTATTTATTACCATTACAGTAACTTTAATTATCTATATAAATAATTAAATATCTGGCCAATCACATTTTTTAATGGATATTTCAAATGACCACAACAGGTCATTTGGTTTTTGAAATGATCCAATGACTGGTCATTGGTCACTTGGGTCATTTAGGTCGTTTCAAGTCATTTACCATCACTGGGGGTGGGAGTAAAGGCTTATAGTAAAATGATATTAGATAATAAATGTCAGCGTTCTAACTAGTTTTAAATAAATTAAAATAGTTTTAGCTATATGTATAAACCATATACTGTATTTAAAAAATATGTCTGCTCATCAAAATATCTTAGCCTTTTAGATCAGAAGTTTAGCCTTTTCACAAGGGTTTTATCTTTTACCAGAATTTCATAGTTTTGCATTTTGGGTTTTATCTTTCGCTATTTATAAAGATGGTTTCAGCTAACTATTATAAAAGTAAATAAGTATTTTTGAATATTGGTAAGTATTTACAAACTATAAATTTCTATTTTTTAATTTCATCTCATCTTTATACTTATCTACCAAATTTATATGAATAAATAATTAGATAATATAGTGCATATAGCCTAGAACAAACATCATGTGACCTCTACTAACTATATAAAATAAAAATAATTATAAAATATTATAACAAAAAAAATATTTCTGTAAATCAATTGTTTAAGCTTTGTATTATATTTATACAGAAACAAAATTTTTTTTAGCTTATTCAAACTAAACTTATTAGCCAAAATATTTAATATATCTTAAAATTTTGGCCTTTAATATAAATTTTTTAAAAATTTTTTATTATTCTAAAATCTAATTAGTTAATTTTTTAGGGTTTTAAAATTTAGTGCACCTGCACTGCAGTGCACCCCTTTTGTATATCTCAAAATTTTACTAGGGTAACCCTGCTGTGTTACTAACAAAAAATGCTCCTCTTGTGATTTCACTAATATTTCAACACTCCAACTCCAACTCTAACCCTAATCCTAACCCTAATCATTATTTGTATTTGTTACTTATATCTGCTAATCTGTGTAATACCCTAAAATTGATTTAATAGTAGATCATATATAATTTAAGACAAAACGTAATACAAGAGCCGATAGACGAATGCAAAGACTACCAAAATTAATAAGCAAATAGTTTATACCTGACAGAACTTATATACAAAATAATCAGTGAATTGGCGAAATAATCAGTTCACATACTTATAGCAAGTCGTCAAGTAGCGGTCTTTAAAGTATGTTTATTCTGAAGTGTAGAAGTTCAATTAACGACTCGAACAAATAGTAATTTTTGCTATTTGTTAAGTCCATAACACAAAATATAATCATAGTGATAGAAAATTAAGTAGTCTTGGAGATTAGTATAGTTTTATTATAAATCCCGAATGTATAGTACTAATACCATTATTACAATAAATCTTTTAGAGGGCAGATAAAATGATATCTATGTTCTAATAATCTGAACAGTACAGCAAGATCAAAGTATTCAACATTAAATTTTCGTTTCAGTGTATTTAGTCTATACAAAAATTTATGACAGTTTTTACAAAAAAAATTTTTTTTCGAATATGAGAATCTTTTATAATACTGTAAATAAGTAGGTATGCTCTAATAAAAAAAGTCTGATATAATTAAGAATTTTAGCAAAATTCACTTAGATTTCGTTTCTACTAGCTTAGCTAGTCAAATAAGTTCATTATTATCGCACGATTAATTTTGACAAATTGAAAAAGACGGGCGTATAAAAGAATGGCACGATATTGTGATAAAAAAAAAATCGAACCCATTTTTTTAATTAATCGTAATACTGTAATCATATAGAACTGTACGTATGTTAAAAAAAAAATAATTTTCAAACTGGTACGTACGAATTGTTTATATGCAAAGTTTACGCCAAGCTTTGAACTATAATGTGCTTATGGTGCTTAACGCTATAATATTTTTTTATTATCCCTTAAACCGTATTCCAGGCAAATTTGCCTGGAATTTTTAGAAATATTTACAATTTTTTAAATAAAATAAAATTTTATTAAGAATATAGGGTATACTTTATTTATAGAATATTATTTTTAAAATATATTTTATAAACTTTATTATGAAAATTTTTTAAAGTTATTAATAACCTTTAAAGTAATAAAAGTTTAAAGTTTTTATTTTAAAATTTTTACTATAAAATTTTTCTTTAGATTTTCTTAAATTTTATATGTTCCCGTCTATAAAAAAAATTTTTACTTCTAATACAAGTCTTAATTTTTACAAGTAAATCACAAATGTTGCAATAATAAAAGTTGTAATCCTTTTTATAAACTACAATATATATTAAAAACAAGAGGCTAGAGATAATATTTATAGAGTTCGCCAAGAATTAGTAAATAATTTTTTTGGCTAAAATTTTTTTCAAAATTTGTCTATTTTTAGCTTATAAACAACTTAAACTTTTTTTCTTATAATATAAAATTAAATACTACTATAATATAATCTTTATTTTTAAATATTATCAAAAAAAATTTTAATTAAATATTTTAAATTTTAAAAAAAGTAGATCATAAGTATATTTATAGCAATTTTCCAGTCAAATTTGCCTGGAATTGCTTACAGTTTAGGGGATACTGTTATATAGTATATTATCAGTTATATTTGATTCGTATACATATATACTACTAAGCTTATTCGTACTGAACACTCATCATTAATACTACTAAAAAAACTACAAAGCCCAATTTCACCCATAAGTCTACTGTCGTCATTTCAACTTACAAGACCTTGCTAGTTATACCAACGCAACAATAGTAAATGGCATCAGCACAAAGGGCCTAAAACACCCACAGAAGAGATGAACGGATAAATGTGAATAAACCTATAAACAACAACACTGATTAATAATGACACTGTAAGCAACAAGATGTCAATAACAAAGACGCCACTAGGCAATAGCAAGTAACAAAACCTACAGACGACGCTACCTACAAATGACGAAACCTACAAGCGACAACGCATTCAAGCAACTACACCTATGACAATGACACTTATGTTAGACGATGACACATGTGAATATGAAATCTACAAGCGACGACTCCTACTACGATAGTATCTACAAGTGACGACAAGTGAAAGAAAGTTCGGCAAGCATCAAATAAATAGATTAAAAAAAGCAGATGTGTAAATCCAATGATTCTAATTGGCTTATTATAATTTAGGGATCTACAAAAAAGGTCCAATTCCACAAATTAGCCAATATGTATAGAGTGCACTACAGTGCAGGGTGCACTAAATTATTAAACCCAATTTTTTATATAACACAAAATTTTTATAATAAAATTTTTAAAATTTTGGCCACCTTGATCACGTGATGTTGGTTCTAGATTACATGCACCATAGTAAGTATTTATGAATAAATACATATTTTATAATTCATTTTCTAATTTTAATTCTACCAATTAACAAATTGTCTTTATACTCACAGATTAAATTAGGCAAATAAAATAATTTAAAGAAATTGGGTAATAATATATATAAAAAAATAAAAAGCAATATTGCTTTAATGAGAGAAAAGTGATATTAGATCAAGATTATAAGGATCTGTGCACAAAATTTTGAAAAAAAAATTTTTTTATGACCAATAAATTTGGTTACTAAATTATACTTGTTAAGGTCATAAAACTAATCTAAAGAGTCTATAACATCTACTATTTTCAAAAAAATAAAGTAATATTATGAAATTATTTTACCAATATTATGCTTTTATATATTGAATATGCTAAAATCAAAAACTTATCAAATTTAGCTAAATTTAAAATTATCTGTTAGATTTTTATCTGTTGTTCTAGAATTTATAAGAACAGTTGTAATGGAATTTGTAAATATCAGTAATTTAGCTATAGTGATATAACCTATTCAAAAAAATATAATACAAGTCACTCAAATTGATCAATGGGTCTACTTGAGTGCATAGGTTACCTGTTTGACCTGGGCCAGATATTTAAAACATTTAATATATGTTAACAAAATTCTTATTTTAGTTGTTATAGCCTTTATTAAAGACCAAACTTACTTGTAATTAATAAAACAATAGACTTATACATATAATCAGCCTACTACTTAAAATTATATGTAATATCTTAATCTTTTTTTATTGACATTGTGAGAGTTAAATTTGGACTAGCACAAACTAGTGCTTGATTTTTATTTTAATTATTATTTTTAATAGTACTTAAAAGAAACAAATAAATTAATAAAATTAAAGAATTCAATCAATCAAAAAGAATTAATAGATTAGAAAATTAGTAAAGGTTTATTTTAGTCTATAATTAAAAGTATATAAGAGCCTCAAGCTCACTTCAATAAATAAACTCAGATAAGAGTTGACAATTCAGTTTGACTTAAAGTTAAGAACTTAGTAGAGTTCAAAAGCTTTAAAGTTCTATATTGTAAAGTAATAAATAACCTTTAAAATTAAAGTAGAAATGTTAACATTAGTAATTTTCTCTAATAGACAATCAAATAACCTGTTATTATTAATAAACTAATAACCTTCCAATAAGTGAATTTGCATTAAAGTTCAAATCCTATAATCTCATATTAGAGCTTTGTGATATATTCTAGAGTTCTATTTGATGAATCATAATTAAAGTTCATTCTGCTACCTCAAATCTGACAGATTAACCCACAAGTTGATCTATCAAATTGATCCATTTATTCCACCCAGGTTGCTATAACTCAACCCAGGTCATCCACCCATCTGCAGATGATCTGGGTGACTCTAACCCAGTTACATTACTATTCAGCTATAATAAATTCACATTATACAGTTATACAAAAGTAATATATGATACTACTCTCATCATATATCTTTATAATGTCTAATAATTAATATAAAATCTGAGCAAGAATAATAACATAATAAAACAATTGTTAAATTTTCCTAATTATAACTTGCTTATCAATATATTAGTCTTAACATTTTGACCACATATGTATGTACTTACCGACAGTGTTGGAAATCTTATGTTCTTATGTTCTCATGAGAACATCACTTTCAATCTGAGAACATTTACAAAATTTCAGATGTTCTCTATTAAATTTTTTTTGAGAACATTAAGTTTGAAAAATATGTTCTCTATGTAAATATATAAAATAATAAAAAATCATTTTTATTAATATAGCAGTTTAAAATAATTAAGCTCATAAATATTTAATTGTTAGTTAGTTAAAATAGAGAACAATTTAGTTGTTTTTGAATTATAAAAAATTTAAGATAATAAAGTTTATTGGTTTATCCAATTCTAGTTTGGTGCATTATAGCCCTTATTATTTAAACATATATTATCATAAATTTTAGAGAGCTAAACTCACTATAATAATAATTTTTATAAGAAAATTACTTAACAAATTTTTAGTTATTATGATTTTAAACTTTACTGTTATATTTTAAAATTTTGGGACACCTTACCCTAGTGATAATCCAAATTATACCTTAATATTATCACATGATTCATTTGATTGGACAGAAAATATAAATAAATCAGGTAATTTTGTGTGATTTATTATTTAGCCCAGTATTAGTAATTATTGACCAATAAATGATCATAATTTTTGGTATAACATAACATGATCAGGAAAATTCAAAACAAACATTTCAAAATATCTCTTTTGCTAAAAAAAAGCTTATTTCTCAAAGTTTGTATATGAAACCACTTTTTGAACTAACAAAAAGTTTTCCCTAAATGATTTTAAAACCTAAACCCAAATACTAACTGAGCATCCACTCTGATCCTAACCTAACATAAACAAACTTAAAAGAATTTGATACTGATCACGTGGAGCAAAATTTTATATCATTACTAAGTATTTTAGTAATGTAGATCACATTGTTTACCAACAAAAATTACTAAGTGATAAAATTGAAGTTAATAATTTGTGATAATCACTTGGTACTTGTTCTTAAATCTTTTCAAAATTTTATAGCAAAAAATTTTTGAATCTATAAATTCACTATAGTAAAAAAGAATAGTATATTATATTAATTGTTTATTTAAACATTTGAGAGATGCTAATAGCTTATTTAATAACTTAATATATAAGCTAAGTCAAGCCAATAACATCCCCAATAATATACAAAAAACCTCAAATATTAATTTTTTAAAAAATATATATACAGTATAAAGTTATATTCTTATTATTATGAATAGCTTAGCTTTGATTATATAGTTTGTTAAATAAATTATATTTTTTATTAATAATTTTTAAATATATTAATTAAAATTAAAAATTAAAGATTAACCAAAAGTATAAAAGTATGTGAAAAAAAGAATGAGAGAAAAAAAATAAGAGTAAAAAAGGGTAAGAAAGAATAAGAAAAAGTGAGGGAGAGTGAAAAAGAGTGAGTAAGTGAGAGAAAGAGAGAGAAGAGAGAAAGAAAAAGAAAGAGAGAAAGAGAAAGAGAGTATAAAAGAAAAAAAAAATTTTTCTAATTAAGAACATAAAAAAATTTTTGAGAACATTAAATTCAATAAACATGTTCTTATGAGAACATAAATTTCAAAACAGATTTCCAACACTGCTTACCGATACACACTTGACTTATTTATACTAAAATTGGTTAATGCCCATCACATATATTATACAACTTATTTCCTATAGTCATATTACCCAAATAATACTTTAGTGAACCCAAATCTGATAAAACTTGAAGCATATAAAAAAATGATCTTGGTAAAATAATAAGGTACAGCAACTAGTCCTGCCAAGTACTGCATATTGCATATTGTACAGCTATCTCAATTATTAAATTAGATATTATTAATCGCTATGCGTAAAAAAATAATAAAGTAAAAATTATCAATGCTTAAGGGTAGAGTGTACAAATTTCCAATTTCATATAAAATTCATTGTAGATCAACTTTGTATAACCAATTTATATGATATTATATGATTTACATGTAAACATCATATGATCTGACCAATCTATTCTTTGTACAACCTACAAAAATCATATAGCATTCTACAAAAATTTAATTATATGTAAAGTTGATTTTTTTTTTAAAGCAATAAATATTGCACAACTTCATTATTATAAACAAACTATTTAAAACTAACTATTATATAAATTTTGTACAAATTGGTCAAAATCTTAAAAAAAATTTATCAGAAGCATTTTTTAATTTACTATATAAAAATCTAATATACCATGTAGATCATATGAAAAATGATCTACGTTCACCCTACCCTTAAAATACCTGTTTGTTTTTTATTATTCTATGATTTATTATTAATTAATTATATAATTATAATTAGAACTGATAGATTAATTATAGTAAACTGTTGGATAACACTATTATTAAATGCTATATACTATAATTTGTTTATATGACTTTAATTTAATTTCTGTATAGTTATAAGAATATTCCTACATTGCGATTACCTATTTCCCAAAAATTACCATAAAGTAAATTTTTAGTTATAAATACATAATCTTGAATTTTGATTAGCTAAAAAAATTTTAAATTTTTGATATGATACTTATACTTTCAAAATAGTTTTAGTTATTTAATCAAAAGAGTTTCAGATAGCATCATTAAGTTTTGGGATTTTGTCATAGTTTCAAAATTTCAGCATAGTTTCAGAATTTTGGCATAGTTTAGAATTAGTTTTGAGCAGAATATTGGAGGTTCAGTTTCGGTCATTAGCTCAAAATAGTTATAGCAGCATCAATATCTCCATTTTATTGGATCCAAAATTAAAAAAAAAGAGCAATAATTACAGAAAAGAATTTCAGTAAGAGCGCTGACAGATATTATGTAATATTTTTAGGGGAGAGGGGTAGCTGAGTATAATATACTATATATATACTTCATATATGATATGGGGGAGAGAGGGATAACCCCCTTAATAAAAAAATATTACGTAATATATGTCAGCGCCCTAATGGAACCTAATATATTATTTTAGTTATTATTTAGTATTGATACTAATATATCAATTATAGTTTTAACTTACTTGTAATATATATACTCTTATATATTTGGCAACAATATTATTTCTTTGATTTTATTAATTATAACTGAAATATCATTATATGTTTTAATATTTGTCTCATTATTTGAAAATATAGAATCAATAATACATCCTATTCATAAAAAATATTTAAGATATGATTTCAGTTTGGTATTATTTGTTATAGCTGCGATTAGTCTATCATATCCAACAGAGTTCAAAAATCATTTAAACTAAACTATATTTTCAAAACAAAGAGTTGGATCTGTTAACATGTCTTCAAAATTAGAATGATAATACCTAAAAGTGAAAAATTATTATTATAATAAAGTTAATATACAGTTAACTCTCTCTAGTCTAACTGCTGGGACTGCTTTTTTTTACTAAGTAAAAATTTGAAAAAGTTCAGTTTTTAAAAAGTTGTATATGGCTTATCCAAACTTTATAATAAAATTTACAAATGTTCTAGAAGATTTTGTTTAGTTTAAAGAGAGTTTAATAGTGTTTGGTTTAGAGAGGTTCAGATTAGAGAGAAGCAACTGTACAATAAATATATAATGAATAATTTCTATACCTAATACTTTGAATTGTTAATACCTCTAGATTTTGCTAGAATAAATCCAATACACATGGACTATAGGTACCAAGAATTACAAAAAATTTTTTAAACTTATTAGTATATTTCATATTTTTTGTGAATATATATATATATATATTTGAATTATAGCTTGTAACATGATATTACAAAGATCTTCAAAAACTGGTTTTTTATTAAATGCCTATTGAATGCCTTTTTTTGCCAATTTTATTCAAACATCAGATATTGTATTGATTTATTATTTTTGATTATCAACCAAATTTCAGTAAAATCAAAATATTTCAGATAATTTTTTAGTAGAATATTTTTAAAATAATGTTTTAGAATATGTTTTAGTTTTAAAATAAGCAGTTTTACTTTAGCAATTTTATTTTATAAAATTTTATTGCCTTTTAAACTAAGACAGTTGTTACAGATATTTTGATTAATAAATCTCTTACACTCTATAAAACAAATACAATTACCTTGATTGAATTAATAAAAAAAATTAATAAATCTTCTTATATATATCACTATACAACTAAAGACAATATTAACTTACAATTACAATCAATTTTCTACAGTTGCCTCTCTCTAATCCAAACCTCTCTAAACTGAACACTATTAAACTCTCTCTAAACTAAACAAAATCTTCTAGAACATTTGTAAATTTTATTATAAAGTTGGATAAGCTATATATAACTTTTTGAAAACTGAACTTTTTCAAATTTTTACATAGCAAAAAAAAGCAGTTCCGGCAGTTCGAATTAGAGAGAGTTAACTGTATATTGCTTTTGCATACAATTGATAATTCAGCTGATGTTTTTATGAACAGTCCAACTTTTTATGTGAAAATTCTTTTGAAAAAAGACCTGGAAAAATCTTCTAGTTTTGCCAAATTGAGCAGGAGTACAATTGATATATTCATGAATAATACTAAATTTAAGACCAAAGCAAGTTTCTGTTTATTTTTTAATAGGATTATTATATTATCAATACTTAAAACTTCACTTTTACAATTGTTTTCTACATACTTGTTTCATCAATTATTATCACCTATTTTTCATTATTATAACTTTTCTATTCTTTAGCACTGCTAACACTATTATCATTTTTGATTTTTTGATTTAGGGATCAGTTTAGAATTGACCAAACTCCTTGCCTAGCTAAATATCCTTTACTATTAATATGAATATTTAAAATATTTCATTATAACAATAACCAAGTTTGATAACTTTACTACAACAACAAATAACCTTTTTTATTCAAACTATATAGACACAATATGGATATTTTGCAAGTTTCTCTTTACTATATTTCCAAAATAGTAGCATTTTCCAAGAAAAAATATCAAATATACAATATTTTTTTTTTTATCTTATATATTTTTTTTTATTTACCATGTGCAAATGAACTAAACTAAAAAAAAATATAAATCATATTAATTTATACTAATTATGAAATTTTAATCAAGAGACAAGACCTAAAATATATATATAGATAAGATAATTTTAATTGTATTTATATTAGACCATTCAGAATTAAGTGATATTACAGGAAAATAAATAATTTAATTATGTAATATTCATATAACATGAGAGCAAGGAATAGAGAAAATAAATAATAAATAATAATAAATTAATGAATTTAAAATTAGATAATGATCGATTATTGTATTTTTTTTATTTTTATTAGTACATAATTAGGCTAGTTTTTTTATATTTTTCTCTATATGAGCAGTTTTTCTGTTTCAGAACTTTTCAGAGATTTGCAAAAAAATTTGATTTAACTATACTTGTAATTTAAGTTCAGGTATCTTCTATATCAGAATATTTCAGAATTAATTTTTTTTAGTTTTTTATAATTTTTGGTAAAAACTTTAAAAATACAAAAAATAGCAGTTTAAACCACCAAAGTGGGTTAATTAAAAATGTTAAGAAGCCAATTTTGTTTATTTATTTAAGATAATCCTAACAGTATCCTAACTTTAAAGTTAATTTAATAAATATATTATAAGAAACTGCTTCATTTTAGACATCATCTCTAAAGCATTTCAGAAGAGTATTTAAAAAACATCTATGATTTTTATCCTTTATCTTTTTATAACTTTGAGTTTATTAAAATAGTCATACCTTTCTTCTTTGTTTTTTTTAATAGCTATTTTATTTTCTATTTCTTTATATTCATTTTTCTTTTTTTTACTATTTATATTCTTAGCTTCTAAAACTCAAGAATACTATTAAAAAAATTCTTTTTTAAGAAAAATTATATTTATGATTATGGTATAAAACTTTTCAGAAATAAAATAAGAACTACTTTTTGAGTATTTTAAAACTTTCTATTTAGTTTGTAATCTGTTTAAACTATACGATTTAACTGTTTTTTGTTATTATAAGTTTGTCAAAGCATTTGTATTTGCAGCTTATAAATAATAAGTAAGATGGTATTTTTATATTTTATATTTTTACTTCTAAAATGACTTTTCTTTTATTTTATTTTTTTTATTAATCTTTACTAATATACTTCTCTTTGCAAAAGATCTTAGGTTTAATATTAAGTAATAGTAAAAAGTTTTAATAGCATTGCTATAATAGATAACTTTGATAATTACAAAATTAGTATTTAAAGTTAATGATGATATCTAAATCAAATAATGCTGAAATTTAAATTTAGGTTTATGTAATTTAGCACATATGCGTTGTAATGCACCCATCTGATAAACCAATTAAATCGTAGAATCAGATGTAATATGAAATCGAGAAAAAATTGCGATCTTTTAAAAAATTGCTTGTGGCTCATAATTTTGCTTATGAAACTACTCTTCATGCCTAACAAAAAAAATTTCTTGCAAAATTTTACTATAAAACCTTTTTCTCACCTACACACTATTCTAACTTTACCCTAACCCTAACTAACAAAAAAAATAGGTTATTTTGGTTGGTTTGATTTTACATTACACCTATAGTTGCCGCCCAAATCCCAAACTATTATAGTTTAGGTTTGTCTGTGCCCAAATCCCAAACTTTGGTCAAACTAATTTCTCAAAAACTTTGTTAATAATTCTTATTTAAACAATTGATATATATTCTTATACCTATATATAATATATTTGCAAAATATTAAGATTATTTGTTTGATTTAATTTTCTGTAAATAACAATGTTTTTTTTTGAGTTTTGAGTTTGTCTGGTTTGTCTAGCAAGTATAATTACACCAAATCATATAAGTTGCGCTATAGCACACTTGTGCAAAATATTAAATTTATTATATTTTTTTATTCTATTTAGTTTCAAAGCGCTTGTAGAACTCCAAAGAATATATATAAGAGAATAGAAATTTATCGCACCTGCGACATGTTGCACCCCTGATTCTGACTAATCAAATCACATGATTTTGTAGACAAAAAATTTTAAGTTTTAAAAATTAAAAATTTTACTAGTAAAATATAAAAATAAATAAGCAATATCAAAGCATATAATGTAAAATTTTATTCTGAACAACTTTTTCAAAGTCATAAAGATAGATTGTCTTACTTTATAAGAAAAATCAAAAATTTCAAATGTTAGCACATATAAAACTTTTCTTTACTAATATAATCTACATTTATGTTTAAGTATTACTGTACATATAAAATTTTACACTAAGCAACTTTTTCTAAGTTAAAAAGGTAGATTGTTTAGTAAAAAAAAGTTTATATGGGACCCTGCACAGCAAAACAGTGCATTGGGCCAACCAATCAGATTTTGAGATTTCATAATAATAATTTGTTTATATAATATCTTTCTAAAAATGTTATTAATTTGTAAAATATATTAATAAAATGTGTGTACATTTAGAATTTGGTTTATTATTATTATGATTAAATTAATCAGGTGATGATTTTCAATTGTGATTTTCTCAAAATAACATGATTGTCCCAATGCACTGTTTTGCTATATGGGGTCCCATATGTGCTAACTTTGGACATTTTTGATTTTTCTTATAAACCGTTTTTTACTAAGATAAGCTATCTTTATGACTTAGAAAAAGTTGTTCAGAATAAAATTTTATGTTATATAAGGCCACGCAAACTAATAAAATTGGTTCTCATAACCCGGCTGGGTCACTTTTTTTGAAAAGTTAAAAATTTTTGTTATAATAAAATTTTTTTTGAAAAAAAAATTTATAAAAATTTTTATATTAAAAAAATTTTTAAATATAATATTTTTTGCCGGCCGGCCAGGTCCTATTTGCTTGTCCCATATTATGAGAACCAACTAATTTAATTTGCGTGGTCTAACATGCTATTTTATATATATTTTACACTTTATTAATAAAATTTTAAATTTTTAAAAAATAAATTTTTTTGCCTATAAAATCGTGCAATTTGACTGGTCAAAGCAGGAGTGCGACATGTCGTAGGTGCAACAAATTTATTTTCCCTATATATAATACTAAGATTTGATTTTGAGCATGGGAGACATTCGAACCTGATGATTTTTGGGATCTACATTACACAAGTATTTATACAGAATTGTAGTCTAAAACCAGAATTTTCGGGTATAAGCAAACCTAAAAAAAAACAATCATATAATACTTTATTAATAAAATAGCTTTGTAGGGAACGTCTTTTCAATAAACTCAAGTTGCATCATTTGCATCATGCTGCATCACGTAGTTATAGTAAAGGTTGAAGTTCTATCTACTGTATAGTAAGAGGTAATAAAAGTATATTGTACTGCTCAATTCAACATTGTTTTTTGTATTTTTATTAGTTTTTTAGTTATAATATTAACTTGTTAGCTTTTATTTTCAAAATTTGTAAACTCTTCTTAAAGTTATGATAGTTCTTAAAAAATATTTAACACAATAGAAGTTATTTAATATATACAATAGTATAGTTTTATTAATTACACAGGTTTTTAAAAAAACCATTAAGGGATGTGTAACTTGTTATCAAAACCTTTTAAATAAAGTTTTTAAACCTGTAAAATTGCTATTAGTGCGTGAATTAATAGTTGGATTCTTTTACAATGTGGTTATTTTATTTCGAAGAAATTTTAATATATGAATAAAGCCAGTTAATTGTTTAATCTGTTTTGACAAAAATGAATTACGTATTAAAAAAGCCAGTTTATTATTGGTAAACTACCTTATAATAATCTCTGTGTTTTTCTGAAAAATGAGAAAGTCCCCCATGCTCTGATTTTGTATAAACTTATTATATAATTTTTTCAATTTATTGTATATTTAAATTTGTATAGCCAACTAATAAAGTCAGATATTTATTTGTATAACAAGGCAATTTTATAACAGATTAGATCTTTATTTTGTATAACAATACTATATATATATCTATATATATTTTACTCTCAGAAAACGTTTAAACTAAATACATAAAAAAAAAAAATTTTTAATAAGGTTAGATTTTATTTGCATATTTTAATATTGAAACTAGTATATAATCTATCACTTCACTAATAGTTTAATATTATATAAAAATTTATATATGTAAAACTAAAAAGTATGTAAAAAATAATAATAATAATAATAATAATTTTATATGTTATATATTCATAATAAGAGAAATAATATTGAAATAGAGTATTTGTTGGTTATAGTATATAAATAGTATGTATTTTAGTACAAATATACTTAGATTTAGCATATATATATTTATCTGATATAAGTAGGTACAATATATATATAAATAAAATAAATAAACTATAAATTGTATATTAAAAAGAGTAAGAGAAGTAACAAAAATCAGATGATTTTTTAGAGGGGGAAGAGGTAAAAAAAGTTGAAATTATATATAAGAACCTGACTATATATATATTAAGAAAGAGGAAGAGGGTAGACCTCTGATAAAAAATAATCAGATGATTAATGACACGGTCCTAAAGACTAGTAAATAGTAGTATAAAGTAAGTTAAAAAAAAAATAAGATAAATAAGAATAAGAAATAAAATTAGCATATTTGTTTTAAATAAAACTTGAAAGTAGCAAAATTTACTTTATATAGTTACAGAAATAGATAATTAGATTTCAAATTATGAAATATAATTTAGAAATTGAATATTATAATTTATATTGATATTCAAAAGAGGTTTTGCGAAAATTTTTCTTATTATAATTGTATTAACATTGCTAGTTTGAACAAAAATTGTTAAATAATGGTAATTTGGCAAATGAGCATTGCCACAAAACAGCATATATAGCCAATCATTTGTCAAATTATCAGATTTGACAATTTGAACAATAATAATATTATCAGACAATTTATGATCATAATTGGTAAGGAGTTGCCTGCTAAGTTTTAATTTGAATAAAATATGATTATATCATAATATATAAAAAAAGATAACAAAAAAAAATTTTTTATGATAATATAAGTTTGTTAGTATTATATATGAACATGTGATATACACATATAAATGAATTACATAAATATACAAGTTACTAAAAAAATCAATTCATATTTAAGATAAGTATAACTATTTATTATTTAATTGTATTTTTTTCTAAGTATTTAAAAATTACTCAAATTTATGAATAACTTATTATTTTAATAATGGTTTATGTAATTTAGCGCATATGTGTTGTAATGCACCCTCTGATAAACCAATTAGATCGTAGGATCAGGTGTAACATGAAATCGAGAAAAAATAGCGATCTTTTAAAAAATCGGCTGTGGCTCATGATTTTGTTTATGAAACCACTCTTCGTGCTCTAACAAAAAAAATTCCTAGCAAAATTTTACTATAAAACCCCTTCTTGCCTACACACTATTCTAACTTCACCCTAACCCTAACTAACAAAAAAAAATGGGATATTTTGGTTGTTTTGATTTCACATTATACCAAATCATATGAGGTGCATTACAGCGCACATGCGCAAAAATATTAAATTCTTTAATAATATACAAAATGTGGTTTACTAATATCCTAGCTAACTATACATAATATGGGAGAGTTGATTTTTAAACAGCTGATCAAATTGTGAGATTATCATAAAATAATGATAGTACAGTTGCACTCCTCTAAGTGCATGCCCCTAAGCAGTATTGTACATGGAATAGTTGGAGCATAAGTTGGAACATTTTGGAAATTTTGAAACAATTTTATAAACTTAAAATTTTGTTAAGATAATCTAATTTAATTTTTTTAGAAATGTGTTTAGCACCTAAAAAAATATATAATTATATATTTTTTAAATTAATTTATCAATTCTTAAGACTTGGAACATACGAGCATTCTTTCCAACGATCACCTGTACCAAATTTTTCCAAAAGGCTAATCTACGAAAACTGATATAAAATAGTAAATTGACTCTACTAAATAGCAACTGGAACTTGAGAATATCTATTGGAAAACTGAAACACCGCAGGAAAAAGGGACCTGGGACGTCTCCGGACAGACTTGATAGATGTTTCTCCCGGTTTGTGACTTTAGTGCTATTGAGCAAAAAAGTAGCAGGCTTATACACTAGAGTTTAGTTTTGAAATATGTTATTATGTGCAGTGTAACTCCTACAAGTTCTTTTACGTTTGGTATCTTTATTACTCTCCCCTCTCGCCCCTTTGGATTTTTTCGAAATTTTCTCAAAAAGTGTGAATTCTAGTTTATCCCCTTCAAAAGATTTTGCTAGTATTTACTCCTTCTGACTTGGAATGACCTGAATTGGAACTAGCGCTGTCACAAGTAAATTTGGTCGCTACATACAAATAAACAATGAATAACGTGGGATACGTAAAAAATTTCTAATCTTTTTTTTAGTATTAGTTATAATAGCTTTTTCTCGTTTTTTGCTGTACATATATCACTTTAATAGATTTAATCTATATAGTATTATATAATTTTTATTGTCTAGTGCAGACTTAGTAGCACCTTCATTTTCTATTTTTCTTTGATTTTTCTTTGTGTTATGTTTTTTTTTATTTTGTTTCTTCTAGTTGTTTTATTGGTTTATTTTGGTTTGTCGTTTAGAATTAGTTGTTTTGTTCCCATTTAATCTTTCCCTTTTTTTATTCTTCATTATGAGTAGCTCAGAAAGGAAGTTTTTTAGAAGAATAGATTATAAAGTAGGTAGCTAAATACCAGTTATACACTAGTCATTGTATTGGGGAAGACCAATACCTCGCTAGTGCTTACAAATATCAATGCAGTAACCAAAGTTGGGCACCAATCCGGGCAGCCGGCTTTCGCATTGGTCATTATAGTTAGAACATGTGATTATATAGCTTTTATGTAATTCTCTAATAAAGATCAGATCGGTTACAAAGTTTAAAAAAAAAAAAAGACTTAGAACGTAGTTGGAACACTTGGACACTGAGATATTAGAACATTAGGACATGACAAAAAAAGGCTAGAACAACAAAAATGTACAATGCTGACCCTAAGTGCATAGTATATGAAAACCTTTTTAAGTGCATGCCCTTTTGGTCCCAAACTATATAACAATTATAAATTTTAACTCCTCTAAATGCAAACCCTCTCTAAGTGCACATTTTGCCTTTTTTTCACTATGATTCCAAGAGCATGCACTTAGGGGTGCAACTGTATATACAGTATATTAAAATTGGTCTTTAAAGTTTTACTTAAACATTTAAAAATATTATTATGTATACAAAAATGCTTATCAATACTACTAAAGCGTGGTTGTCCGTCACTATTTGAGATTATGTCATGCTTTTTTTTTTAATAATCTTTTTATATAATAGTATATAGCAAATAATCTTTTTATATAATAGTTATATAGCAAATAGTTATATATTTATATTAATACTAATATAAAATTTAAATTAAAAAAATATTAAAAATTATACAGAATTGCGAGAAAATCATTTTTTGTTAAGAGCCCAATACGTGTTGCCTTAGTAAAATCTCGAGTTAGAAATAGAGCTTCTACAAGTAGATAAAGTTTATAACAGTCTGTTATGAGTAGGATTGTCCTATTTACTATTATAATATGGTGTGTCCCCAATTAAAACAGCCCATATTTACATATATTTTATTTTGAGATAATTAAGTTTAATCACTTGTTTTGATTTTCAGACTGATCCGGGATTAATCAAATTTCACGATGTTGATTGGTTAAAGATGGCAGGTAACTATCAGATAATCTCGTGACGTATTGGCTCTACGCAGCCTCATGTAATTTTTCTTTTTACATTATCTTGATTTTTTATTATGCAAATCGACTTTCATTAATAATTAAAAAAAGTCAATCATATCAAAATTTATATGAATCTAACGAAAACTCATTTT
>QKWP01000659.1:227560-248848 GCA_003550325.1 Gigaspora rosea
CAATATAATTAATGCGAATGACATCATTCATACGGATGAATTCATAAATTCGAATGAAATCATTAGTACGAATGGAGTGATCAGTATAGACTGATCAATTTAAACGAAACGATTTAAAACAATGAAGGAGCTTATATGATTAGTAAAACTTTGTGCATCCCAACTAAAGGACATAAAAGCTTGGAGTTCCTTTTTGTTTCGGTCTTGGGATCGGACTTTCATCAGATAAGTTTTTTTTTTTGTACTTTGTTGGGATATTTTTGGAGCGTTATTCTAATAATAATTTTTTTTTTATGCGAGTAGGTCCTTAACTAATCCTTTTTCTAACTAGGCGGGATTATGAAATCGAAATTGACGGGGTAAGATAGCTTGGTTGTACGCTGAACGTCCTTAAGCCAGGATCATGAGGTACTGGTGAATCGATTAATAGTATAGTACCGCAGGGATCTTTGAGGAGTCGGGATTCTGGTGGGGTTGGGCTTCAGGACATTTTTCGATCGAAGGTTCGAGATGTGTCTTGATATTTTTTCTACAGGCGTTGGTCACAGTCTTACCGTCTTAATAGACCAAATTTGCGATTACAGTCTGTTTTAAGGCTAAAATCAAGAATGGGTGGGGTAATTAAAACAAGTGTTAGTCACACAGGTCAAATTTAAGGTTAGGATGTAATTTGGTTTTGGTGTTTGGAGAAATATCGAATCAGGTAATGGTAACGGGTTTTAGGTAGATCAGAAAGGAGAACTCGGGTTTAAAGATGAATTAATTTAAAGTAAGGGTGGTAGGATTTAGTTTTAGTGGGTTATAAGGAATAAAGGTTTAGGTGTACTTTTAGAGGTAAGAAGCGGATAATGAGGAATGGATGGAGGTAGAGGACAGGTTTAGAATTAGGTTTGGAAAGGGTGATAGAGGTGGATTCAAAAGTTGGATTATATTTTGGGAGCTTTAGCTTTGGATAGTTAGAAATAGGGTATTCGGAATAGACGGTTATAAGGGTAGATTCGTGGTTGAATAAAGGTAGATAGTGGTGGATCAGGTTTAAAAATAGGATTTCTAATATAGTTGGGTTTAAGTGTTAAAAATTAGAAATAGGTTTGGGCTTGGGTAAATGTATTAAATTAAATTAAAATATTAAATAAAAGATAAGTAAATAATAAATAGTGAAATGTTTTTTTTTTTTGTTATAGTTATATATAGTGGGTACTGAGATTAGAGTTGGGTTTAATATAGTCGGGTTTTAGTGGAATTGGATTTGTGGTAACAGTGGGATTTGGATGAATTTGGAATTCATGGGGTTGGGTTTAAGTGGATGTGGAGTTGATATAGAATGTGGTAGATTTGGGATTTTGTAGAGTTGGAGATTTGGTGAGAACCAAATTTTAAGAGGGTGAGAGGTTTTTCATTTCATAAAAATTTTTTATTAATAAACTATTAAACTGTGTCAAAAAAACTAAATAACTAAATGGGGTGCTACAAAAGCAGAGGCTTCAAGTATGCCCTTCTGAACGAATCTCTTTCAATTCGACAGAAAAATACCAGTGCAACAAATGCAAGAGGCTTCAAGTATGCTCTTCTGAACGAATCTCTTTCAATTCGACAGGAAAACCAAAAGCTATTACTCTTTGGTAATAGTCAGACATAAATAGACAAAATAATCTTTCCCAAAAGAAAAAGAAGGAGAGGATTCAACTTAATGTTTCCACCCTTCAATATTTGTACAATGTTCCTGGCTGCTTTAATTTCAAAGATGAGAAGAAGGAGAAGAAGGTCCTAAAAGTTCTAGCTGTTTTTAATATTCCAACAGTTTTTAATGCTTTCCGCCAGAAGGCACCAAAATGTTACAAGCGGTATAGCCTTCTTAATATACCACTAGCAACATAGCACACAGCGACAGGGATCTTGTAGGGTCAGAGAAGATATGAAGCGGTGTGGAAGTGGAATGTTTCCTCACTGTGGCAGTTCGATATATTTTACTCAAAGAACAGGAGTGTATTTAGTTGGGCAAAGATATATTTTATTTAAGTACATTACAAGACTTTGCTACAAGACTATCTAAAGGTTTCTGTGCCTAAAGAATTCCTATAACTAAAGAATTGCAGGGAACAAATCCTAAAGTTAAGAAAGGATAAAAGCTAGGGTTTATATATCTTTTGAAAAGAAATAAAAACAATAAAGTAATAAAACAATAAAACAATAAAGCAAAGTAATAAAACAATAAAACTATAAAACAATAAAACTATAAAACAATAAAGTAATAAAACAATAATCCAATAAAGTAATAAAGTAATAAAGTGATAAAACAATAAAGTAATAGAAACACTTAGAATTTTCTAGTGGTTATAATTTAGAAACCTGTTCTATAACAATATAAACACTACCAAAATCTACTTATACTCTTTTGCTAACAATATTGACCTAAATTCTAATTTACTTTTAAAAAAAGACAGCTTAAAAAATTTAAAAATCAAATATAATAAATATATAATAAATTTAAGAATTTAATATTTTTGCACATGTGTGCTGTAGCGCATCTCATATAATTTGGTGTAATGTGAAATCAAAAACAACCAAAATAACCTGTTTTTTTGTTAGTTAGGGTTAGAGTAAGATTAGAATAGTGTGTAGGTAGTGTTCCACATGAACCAGACTGGGCAGGTATTTTTAAAGATACAGATCCGGTCTGGGATCCAAGTTATGGATCCGGATCCGGTCCGTCTTTAAAAAAAACCTCTCTAGAAAGAAAATATTGTCCTCCATATCTTTCTGATGACTCTGCTCGTCTTTTATGTCACTTTTTTTTACCTACATTATGAACATTTTGACCAAATAGAAGAGCTAGCTTATGTTTCAGACCGGACCGGGCGGATCTTAATAAAGATCCGGATTCGGTCCGGTATATGGACTGGACCGGACCCGGATCTTTTGCGGAACACTATGTATAGATGAGAAATAAGATTTTATAGTAAAATTTTGCAAGAAATTTTTTTGTTAGAGCATAAAGAGTAGTTTCATAAGCAAAATTATGAGCCACAGGAGGACCCCGAGCTATACATAAATAGGTCACTATTTGCTTTTGCTTATTTTTGACTATTTTTTTATAGATCTTTTCTATATTTAGTAATATTAATGCTTATTTTTGACCATTTTTCTGTAAATCTTTTCTATTTTTAGTAATATATTAAGATTTTAAAATAGTTAGCTGTTCATAGATTGCTCGGGGTCCTGCCACAGGCGATTTTTTAAAAGATCGCTATTTTTTCTCGATTTCACATTACACCTAATCCTACGATCTGATTGGTTTATCAGATGGGTGCATTACAATACATATGCGCTAAATTACATAAACCAAAAATAATTGTCTATATAATACAAATCTTTGTTAATTTTGGAAATTTTTGATTATAATTTAATAATTTTGGGCTTATTAGAATTTTTTACTAGACAAACATTTTGGTAACAAAAAATTAATATTAAAAAATTTTATTTAGTAATTTTAAAAATTACTATTAAAATCACACAAAAGCTAAACAAACTTGAGGTTTTGTAATTGGATTTTGACAATTTTGGCTTTAAAATAGTCTTACTAATGAATATTTTGGCAGTTAAATCATTTAGAACAGACTAGTAGATCAAAAATTATTTAATATTTAATATTTATATTTATATATATTATAAAATTTTAAATAATCAACTTTTGAAAAAATTATCAAATAGGGGTAGATTATTAGCTAATAAATAGCTTTTTTCTAAAATATTTTAATTTAAAATTTTAAAAAAAGTTATAATGATCAATATACATCTAATAAAGACCAGAGGCATGACCTCACCTTAAAAAAAAAAAAAAACTTTTATTAAAAAATTTTAGTTTTTCTATTATTTTTCTTTATATATTAAAATTTGAGTATTGCTAACTTGCCCTGGTGATGTAAACACTCTATAATTTACCAATTAAATCGCAGGATCTTGTGTAACAAAATAAAGAAAAATTTAAGAAAATTTAAAAAAAAAATCAAAAAATTGCAAAATTTATTACAAAAACTAGCTTTGGGCTATTAAATAAAAGTTTTTGGCATCTAATTTTGTGTATAAATAATCAATCCATCCTCTAACTTAATATACCTATATCCTTACCTAACCCTAATCTTTAAAGAATAATTTTTATATAAAAAACTTCTATAAAAATAAAGAGTGGTTAAAATATAACTTTAACCAGGTGTTAAAATTAGTTAAATTTTTAAAATTTTATAAAATTTTTTTTTTAATGTTAAGGGTGTAGCTCCTGCCCCAAACTTTATTAATACTTAAACAAATTGATATATAGCGGTGCCTTTTATACATACATATTATATACAAGTATTGGAACTAGGACTTCAGGCTATGAAACCTTTTATCTACGGCTAAAACCCACCAGAGCCTTCCATATTCCCATTTATATAGTTGATCTGGATTTGTATGTCCCTTTTCAACCAACAATCAGCTCCACATGTCCGCCACTTTACCCACATTCCTAATTTATCACTTCCAATTTGGTGTGTATTGCCAGGTAAGTGCTTTATGCTTCCAAGTTGGTGTACCTGAAATCTGGTTACCCAGAAAATCTCTTACTAGTGTACTTCTCAGGGGTTCGTATCTCAAACCATGCAGCTGCCTCTACCACATTGGATAAGTATCTCAAGCCTGCATGCTGCTGCAACCAGCCGGTTTCCTGCGACTTGAGAACCCAGGATTTAACGTTCCGAATTTGGAAATGTGCGAACGGNTACCTGAAATCTGGTTACCCAGAAAATCTCTTACTAGTGTACTTCTCAGGGGTTCGTATCTCAAACCATGCAGCTGCCTCTACCACATTGGATAAGTATCTCAAGCCTGCATGCTGCTGCAACCAGCCGGTTTCCTGCGACTTGAGAACCCAGGATTTAACGTTCCGAATTTGGAAATGTGCGAACGGCTGTACTTCCCACTATGATGGCAAGGACCTGGGCTTTCGCAAATACTTCCAGTGCCAAATATAGTTGAATGGCATCATGAGATTAGGGAAAACCCGGTCACCACTACATGCACTTATACCAGCATATACCCGTATTGGTGGTCCCAAATCCTCTTAGCATCCGAAGACTCCCATATGGGTACACCCAGAGCTCCGTTGGGTCTTGATACGTACACGCCTCCATGCTTCTGCCTCTTATTGGCCAATTAGTTCTGTCTGCCCTTGCGAAGTTCACTAGACCCCAGTACCCGGTCAGTTACTCTTTGGATCCTTTTCCCTAGTAATTCCAGACTACCAATCTAGTTGGCCAGGAAGGATCAGTCTGCCAGCTAAGGTTTCCCTTTTCTTGGTTCATGCTTCTATAATACATGACTTTTTCTTCCGGTACGACTCCGGCAGCCAGGTTGGTAGGCCCCTTTTGCCATAGGGGCTCTTGCCCGTCCAGTTTCCTGGTCAGTCATCACTAAGATCCTTTTTTCTGGTACTATTGAAAGTCTGGCTATCTCTCCACTCGGGGCTTGCCAAGCGGGTTTCAATTGTTCTGGTCCCTTTTACCAAGGCTACAGGTAATCTACCTGACTAATCGATGAACAAATGTTACCATAACACAGACCTATTTTTCAATTCGTCTCCAGTGGGATTTGAACTCTAAACCTGTCGCTTGGGGGTGACAACCAAACAACTACTCTATGTTGCCACACCCCTAAATTTTATAAAATTTTAAGATATTAGCTAATTAAAATTTAGTATTAATTCCAAATTTGGCTACTTTTAAAAAAAGTTGTTGGTTTAAAGATTTTTTAATAATTAAATTAGAAATAATCCAATATTTACTATAGATAATTATTTTCTGATGATCACCTGGACCAAATTTTTTGACAAAAGAAAACAAAAAGTTTTTATTTGAAAAGTGCCTATACAGTATATATAGTAGAATAACACAGAAGTATGGTTTTTATAAAGGTTAATCTTTTTTTTGGAGACTTTTTTTTATATTTGATATGCAAACCAAAAGTATCTTTTTACAAGATAACTAGCAGGATATGGTACTCTTGTATAAAAAATTTTGGTAGAGATCATAAAGTTTTTTTGTTGATGAAGTTTTCTGTAGTAAACCAGCAGGAAACAACAAAAAATGAGTATTCAGACTATACTATTATTAAAGTTTAATACAAGTATCATCACTCACTCTTTTGAACTTTTCAAAATTTCAACAAAGTTAGCATTCTAGCTTACCCTTTCAAAAGATCAGCAGTGTTTACTCTTTTCAATTTGGAAACATGCCTACCAAAGTGGAATAAACAATAAATAACACATGAGTTATTTAGAGAAAAATTTGAAATAAAAATTTTTTTTAGAAGGTTTTTTTAGATGCAAGGTCCTCTATGGGTTTTTTTATTTTTACACATTTTATATATAATATGTAAATAGATATAGAGTAGAGACTTATTCGTTTAGTAGATTATATAATTTTTATAATCTAGTACAGGTTTAATAGTATACTTTTTAGTTCTGTCATTACTTCTTTTGTTTTTTCTATCTTTGTTTTCCATTTTTTATATATACTTTTGGTTATTTATTTAGGTTGAGATAGTTTTTTTCTTATTTTATTTTCTCCTTTATTTTCTTTTATTCATTTTGTTTCTTTGGATAAGATTATTCTATCCAGTAGCTTAGGTAAAAAAAATTTAAAAGAGTTAGTCTTTGATAGGGCTAACAAAGTTTTCTAATTTAGTAGATTTTATATCTATAAGAATTAGTATGACAG
The DNA here is from genome assembly GCA_003550325.1 of Gigaspora rosea. Lineage (NCBI taxonomy): Eukaryota > Fungi > Glomeromycota > Glomeromycetes > Diversisporales > Gigasporaceae > Gigaspora > Gigaspora rosea. The sequence continues at coordinate 234,313 of QKWP01000659.1, forward strand.
GTTACATCTGGGCATAGTTATTGCAGCTGGATATTGTTAAACATGCAATTGGAGGGTTTTCTATATTAGTATATGTTAAACTTCAGTTAATATATATAAGACTGTTAAAGAAATAAAAAAAAACTCTATAGACTAGACTAATGCATAGCATAGGACCCTGAATAATCTATGTGAGATTATATTTGAGCATCATAGTAAAAATTTTTTTGGTTAGCACTTTTAGTTTGGTATATATGTTGTGCCTCAGATCGATCCTTGCGTCAGATTGACACCGGCCTAAATTAGATTAGGGTTAGGGTAAAATTACGGTAAAGTAGGAGTAGTTTAGGCAGTTGTTGCCGATCATTTAATGCTGGTCAAGTGATAGTTATCTGATGTGCGTCAGATTCAATCTGACGCAAGTTTTAATCTGAGGCCCAACATATATAAGCTACATTTTAAACATAAGATCGAACTTTTACCCATCTTTAACTTTTTTTGAACAAACTGTTCTCTAAAAAAAAAAAAACAAACCATTCTTATATATATCACCAAAATGTGAAAAAAACCCCGTTTTGCTGAATTTTTATTTAATTTTTACAATTTTCTAATTTTTGTATTTATAGCCCAGATTTTTTATTACCATATTTCAAATATAAGATTTATAAAATTACCCCATTAGCATTCTTTTAAATACTTTTTTGCCATTTAGCTGTTTTCAAATATAATCTTTTTATCCAATACCTACTTTTCAAATATAACCTTTTTTAAAAAACGGGCCTCCATTAGCTATTTTTTCAAATATGACCTTATATAGATTGTTCGGGGTCCTCGTAGCATTATATGTCTGGAGCTCATCATATAATGTTTATCATATTACACAAATGTGTTAATATGCATAAGTTGGTAACATTAAAGCACAAATATAGACACGCGTGCAGACAGACAAAAAATTTTCAAATTCTATTTCTAATAAGATTTACATCATATATATGCAAGTATATCAAAAAAGTAAAATTTGTCAAGATTTTTACAATTGAAGCACATCAGGAAGGTAATTTTTGTATCACTTTGCATAGAAATAAAGGGTCCATTGCTATGCTCTGGCCAATAATTATTACTTGTGATTTAATATTAGGACTAGGGTAAGAATTAGAAACCGAAAAGGTGTTTTATATATAGTAAGATTTTGCAAAAAATTTTGTTTGCAAATTTCTAGAAATTTCTTGGTTTTTGTTACTCAAAATTGATTTACATGTTACTCCTAATTCTAAATTTTGATTAGAATTGTGTAGTATAGATTAAAATTTTTTATTAACTTTGGTTTAAACTTTTAAATAAAGTTATAGACAAAAACTTTTCTGATTTTAAAAGTACTTTAAATACAGTTGCCTCTCATTTATATCAACCTGCATTAATATTAACTAAGCCACAAAACAAATTTTTATAAATTTTTATATATTAAAATTCTCTCATATATATCAACTTTAATATAAACTCTCATTAATATTACTATCAACATAAAAATAATATGATTCAAATAGGTTGATATGAATGAGAGGTAACTGTACTAAAATTGGTCTAATAAATCATGATATATACCGTATTTATCCGCCATATGTACCCGGGTATAAATCAAAAAAAAAGACTTCGAAACTGCTACAGGGTACATTGCGCGGGGGTACACATGGCGGTCAATATAATCATCAGCTTGGAAAGCATGATTCTGATAATTATAAAAAGTTGTGACTATATAAAGATCAAATTTTATATAATTTATAATAGTTAGAGTGTAAAAATAGTGTGATTATATCAAGGTTGTGACCATACCAAAAGTGACTATAATGAGGTTTGACTATTTTAATTTTTTAACTATTAGATTTCTTTACAAAAAATACTTATAGTTGCACAAGTATAATTAGTTTGACCAATTTTAGTGTTTCAAGTATCATTGAATCAGAAAGTTCCTTTGCTTAAAAGCCCAAGATAGGTTTATATAATAAAAATATATGCTTATTTAAAAATAATATTCTATATAATGAGAACACTAAAAAATTTTTGAGAACATTAATATTCTAAATTTAGTTCACTTGAGAATATAATGTTAAATCTTGAATTTTAAACGCTGGCTACACCTAATCTTAAATTTTAATTGGTTAAAAATGCCCTAGCGTTAGCACTATATAATGCTATAGCCCTCTCGCTCCCATTCTAAAGGCGGACCTTTCGCTATAATGGAATAATTCTATAGACAATTTAAAATTAGTATTACTGTATGTCACATAATACTATAACGGATATTCATTATAACAGCTTGTGTTCTCAGCCCGATCAATACGTTATAGCGAGGGTAGAATGTATATCTAATAACTTCATGTTGCATATCAGTATATCAGAATTGTGGTTTAAAAGAAATTGGCTAAACAAGCAAAATATCAGATCTAACTAGATAAAGCTGATAGTTCGAAGTATAATTTTACGAGTTTAAAATCATTTAATCAGAAACAATTTGTTTGCCTACTTCGAGTCAAACAACACGTAAACGAATAAAAAAGTCGGGTAATACCGGTAGTGCACTGACCAAAAGACCCTGGGTCTTATACAAAATACCCGTCAAAAAACTTATAAAGAACCGGGTATATTATACGGCAGCGGGTCTGTGCCGCAAGAAAAAAAAATTTTAAGCATTTACACATTTCACACTTACAATTTAAAAAAATCTATATTTAATTAATAGAGATCTTCGGGGTATTGGAAAAGGGGGGGGGGTACTTTGGTCAGTGCACTACTGTAGTTTTTTTAATAGTAATCAAAGGAACTTACCATCTGCTAAAACTATGAACGTCATATTTTACTTAAAAGTTTTGTTTATAATGTGAAACTACAAAAAAAAAATACTATTCCCGGTGGGTTGACGACAAAAAAATTATTTGCGTACTGGTATTTTTTTTTTAGTTCTTCTTAGAACTCTATTAGGAACGCATGCACAAATCTATCTCATCAAGAACAGTATCGACAATTCACCAGGAACGATGTTTGCGTTCTAATAAAAAATTTTTCGTTTATTCTGATATGATTAGTTTCAGTCATTTGAAGCGAATCAATAAAATTGAATTGATGAATAATTTCTATCTATAAAATGCAGCACACCTATCTTTACATTGTTTCTTTTATTCTCTTTTTTTTCATCTTTTACTTTTGTCTTCAGGTTATTGTTAGACCATTTTGGCTCTTAATAATAATTATCGCGGCTGAAACTGGAAATTTAATTATTTTACAGTAACATGGTGCATTCTCTTACCGTAAATTCTCGAAATAGCGGGCAGGGCGTTATTTCGAAAATCGTGCCGCCTAAAAATAGCATGAATAACGCCCGTGCGCGTCCCGAAATAACGCGCACCTCGAAGAGCAAGTGTCAGGTATTTACCTGATATTTATTCACCTGTTTATAACTAGTAACAATCGGATTCCAGAATTAATACTTTATCTCGAAATAACGCCCATGGGCGTATTCGAAATAACGCGCACGTAGTCAAAATAGCGCGCAGATGCCCGCTATTTCGGTCGTTTTTTTTTTTTTAATAAGTAGATTTTGGTAGGGTTGAATATTTTTAAATCAAGGTTCCTAATTTCCAACTCCAGCTTCAGCCGTGACAATAATTAGGCAGTTCGAAGTTGAAATTTCGTTACCCCCTCAAATTAAACAATATAGTGGTTAGTTTCTCCTCATTCCGTGTAAATGCAAAAAAAATAACATTTTTTAAGTTCAGACGATCTCGTAGAAATGTTGTTGATTGGAAGATTAGAAGGCAATAAATTCCAATTCCGATTCCTTCCAGTCATTAATCTGTTTTGTAGAAATGTATTTGAAGTATAACTTATTATAAATCGTTATTTTTGATGTAAGATAAAAAGATTATTGGATACTTTTTTATAACAAAAATTATTCAAGAAATGTTGCTTCCAAAAGAAACATATGGAATATTAAGATAAACTAGGCCTAGCCCAGAAGTTTTTAAGTATGGCCTGTTTTCTTTGTATGTTCTGACTAATATGCATTGATATTGTTCCTTAATTAACACTTTTAAAATAGCATAGGACTGAACTTCAGGCGGCCCACCTCAATGCCTGGTTATAGGAATTTGTTTCTGGATCGTTACCGATGATGTGTGCCTTGGAGTATGATTGGTAGTGTTAATCCGAAACTTTCATCTCTCAATTTATGAAAAACAAACAGTAAGTTGTGCTTCATCCGAAACATTGATGAAAACAAAATTGCGCTTAACCAGTTTTACTTCTCAATAGTCTTAACATAAAAATGAATTTAGTACGCATAAAATATGAATAGGTGTCACAAAGTCGATGCTGTAAAATTTGGGCAATCTATCACAGCACGTGAAAAGTTCATTAACGAAGACAACTACAGAACTATCCTGCCCATTACATATGTAAGCAGCTTGAAAAGGCAAGATGAAGCAGAATCAGTGACAAAACTGGATATGGATCGTCTGCAAGCTTGAAGCTAGAGCAAGTAGGTTTAAACAGGTACACTTTGACTTTAGAAAACAGAGCATGTAGCCGAATTGATGGTTATATATATATATTAAAGAAACAAACAGAATGCATATTATTTGAGATCAAAATCTTCACAGTAAATATTCATTTATATTCTACAACGATTGGCCATTTCACATGGATCCAAAAAGTTTACCTTATATTACATGCTATATATTACTGTATATATTCTTATCATTAACAAATCTGATACCAAATTTATTTAAAGTCATTTTAAAATGTTAGCAGACTCACGAAATTTTTATCATAGGATTGTTTATTTGCATTATTTAGTTATCTCAATAGAATACTTAAGTATTATCAGTATCTTGAAGAATCTTGATTTTTAAAATGATAAGATCTTTGCCAATTTAAACTTGAAAAAAAAAGTTAACTGATTTAGAACTATATTAATGTTGATTTTTTACTTGAATTTTCAAACATCAATATTCTAACTATATATATATTTAGAATTATTAATTATAGCACACTTAAAATATTTTTCTAAAAACAATGGTTTTAAATATAGTAGATCTTATACAGAATTGTATTGCAAATTGATTTTTTTGCGAATCATCAAAAATCACTATTTAAAACAAATATTCCGAATTTCGCCCCACATTTTATCAAATTATTAGAAAATAATAAGAAATCGACTACCTGATTAATTTTAACTTTAGTGTAACGTGTAACATGAAACACAAAAATAGTTAATACAGTAATACAGAATAGGAATGTTAAACGATTATCGAAGTACAGTGCGTACAAAATGAACGTTATCGAGTCGGACTAAGCTTGTTAACTTATAAACTCAGAATGGGAGATAATTTATAATATATCAAAAAAATTTTGCAAGGAGGAAGAAAAAACGCGGAGGTTTTTTTTTATTATCAGGTTACACTTGATCTTGAAATTTGATTGGCCCCGCAGAATTTTTTCTCGGTAATTAATTGTTAAGATAAAGATAACGATAAGTAAACTTGAAAATTTTGAAACAAAGATAACGATAACGATAACGATAAGTACAGTAACACAACTGCATGTATATATTTATATTATCAGGGTACACAAATATGTAATTATTATATAAATACGCGCGAGTTTAAATAATTTATTTCTTTAACGTTAATTATGAGTAAGAAAAAAAAAGTTAATGTTATCGGTGCTGGCGTTATAGGTATCACCACCGCCTTAATTCTACAACGAAATGGATATCAAGTTCAAATTCTTGCTGAGCATTGGCCTGGTGACTCAAATATAAATTATACAAGTCCTTGGGCGGGTGCAGCTTGGAGACCGCACTTTTATCTTTATCCAAAAAAAAATGTGGATAGTAAGTAGAAATGATGAAGTCGAAAGTTTTGATTTTTTTGAACAAAATCGTGTCGACATATTTATTGTAAGACATTATACTAGATAAAAACATTTGTATTAAACTTTGAAATAAATATCTAAAAAATAAAAATAATTCATAGAGTTCGAAAGAATTTCGTTTAAAGCATTCTGGTCCTTATTACAAATTCCTGATACTGGTTTAATGAGTACAACAATATATGATTATATGGATAAAAAACCTGTAGTTTATCGAAGTGATTGGTTCAAAGAGTTTGTTCCAAAGGTATTGATTATTTAATATATTTCTTTTTATTTTTATTTATTTATTTATTTTTTTTTTTAAAAAATATAAACAATTATAAATTTTCATCCTAGTTTCGCGTACTACCTCCGTATAAACTTCCTCCAGGTGTAGAATTTGGTTTATCTTATACTACAAGTTAATATTTTTAACCGTTTTTTTTTAGACCTGTTATATCTGTTATATCTGTTATATCCATTGTTTTTCTACGTCTGATATGCGATTATCAAATTGGTTTACATTAATAGTTACTATAAATGGACCTAAATATATACGTTGGCTTCTTAAACAATTTACGATTGCTGGTGGTAAAATTAAAAAGGTCCGTCTTTCTCATATCAATGAATCATTCGATGATGATGTTGATATTGTAGTGAATTGCACAGGAATTGGTGCACGAACATTTGGTGGTGTTCAAGATTCTACTGTGTTTCCTACTAGGGGTCAAACTGTAACTGTGTGGGCACCACACATTAAGACTTCATGTTTTCGGTCAAGTATGTTTTATATTAATAACCCTTTATTCTATTTTTTTTTTTTTTTTTTATCACTTTTTATTTATATATCTCTATATGTTACATCTAAAGAATTCAATTGCATAACGTATATCATCCCTCGAGAAGACGGGGAAGTGGTTCTTGGAGGAACTTATGAAGAAAATAATTTGTAAATTTTCAATTCATCGACCATGATTATTTTTAAAGATAATAATTGTGTGTAAAATATTAGTATTATTCTATATTTTTTACTTTTAGAAACGAAAAACCTAATTTGAAAACCACCGAATCAATTATTCAACGATGTAGAGAACTTTGTCCTGAATTAACATCAAGTAAAGGTGCTCATGCATTAAAAATATTAAGCTATGAAGTTGGTTTAAGACCAAGTAGAATCGATGGTATTAGACTTGAAATAGAGGAAAAAAAAAATTCTAAAGGCAAAGATATTATAATTTGTCATAATTATGGTCATCATTCTTACGGTAATTTTTATTTTATAATTATATGCGTTATAATATATTATATAAGTTATAATATGTTATGTTATATAAATTGCTCATACGAATTTGATTTTATATTCAGGATATTCATCAAGTTGGGGCTCATGTTTAGAAGCTTTTGAACTTATTGAAGCTGCTATAACAAATGAGCGAGGAAATGAAAAGTTGAATTCCAAGTTATAACTTAATGTGTTGTATTAACAAAATTTTATTTTTCAAAAAAAAAAAAAAGTATAATAAATAATTTAGAAAAAAGGACTTTATATTAGTTGGGTTTATGTGTTTCTTTACTACTGTTTTTTACAACAAAATTTTTGGATTCACTATATAATAATAATAAATTTATTTACTTGATTATTTAATAAATTACATATTTAAAGTTTGAAATTAATGAATTAATGAATTAGTGAATTAATGATATTGATCACACGCAATCTATCTTAGACGTCTATATACAGTTATTATAAAAAAAAAAAAAAATCTGATTACATGCAGTATATAACATTTTATTAAAAGATATTTTAAAGCATACAAGCAATTACTGATTCTATCCGTGCAAGTAACCCTTAAAAAAGATAATACCAAGAAAATTCAGCTAAATTTAGCTAAATCTACGGTGAATCGATTTTATCAATTAGGATCTAAAATTTAATACGAAACCAGTTAATTAGTATAATTCTAAAATAATTGAGTTAAACAATGGTAATATTTGTTAAAGAGTATCTTTTTTTTTTGCTCAATATCAGAACATCGTTTGCAATTGAAAACTAATTTTATTAAATACGTTAATCATACTAAACTCGAAATTACAAAATATCAATTAAAACTTGTTTTAATTACAAACTAATCTCATTTTTTAAAAAAAATTTCTATTTAATCCAGTGTTAAAAAAAAAATGTAAGTAATCATCATATACATTTCTTTATATAGAATGAAATATATTAAAAAAAAAAACTATTTAATAAACTTGTTAAAAACTAATCATTCTTAAAAATTATTTTAACTCTCTCTTAATGAAACTCGATAAATTATATAAAAAATTGTAACTTAAGAAATACTTGAATCTATTTAATAAATTGGTTTTTATATAAAGAATATGAACGATAAATATTATACATTATCTATACGTCAGAAATTTATTGTGATCTAACTACTAAAAAATTAGAATATAAATCAGACAATAATAATATTAAATAATTAATAGATTCATTGCATTTCTTCAAGTAATTTATCTACATCGTCTTCTATAAAATCTACTATGAAAAAAAAAGACATGGTAATATTAGTTAATTGATTCTTTTTTTTTCATACGTATGGGAAGTCGTCAATCAAAACGGAAAATTAAAATTTTGTTAAAAGAAAGAAACAAATTCGTTAATACATCGACAGTAGCATTATTTATTTAACGGAGATATTCTCAATACGTTTTGATTGACGATGCCTGTATAACTTTAATAATAAAAGATAATTTACCATCATCATAATTTATACTATTTTCATCCTCTAAATTTGATTCTAAAAAAAAAAAAAAAAACAATAAGTTAAAAAATTGGTTAAAATATCACAATAATAATGTCAATATTTTAATAATTACCAGATTCGTTAATACTATATTCACTTAAAAGTCTATCAACTTCTTGTAAAAGTCCATCATCTTCTTCATCTGTTGAAATAGAAGAACTGGATGCATTTCGTGGTACCTCACTTGATTCTATAGAAACAAATGATTCTATAGATTCATCTTCAATCAGAGAAATACTTTCGGAAGTATCCGATTTGATAGATGTACTGCTTGATTTTGAATTATCCGATGTACTAATAGAACTTTGTGATTTTTTACGTTCTGCTTGAGAAGGACTTTGTGATTTTCGACGACTATTTAGTCGTTTACCAAATCTATTAGCCAATTTCATTCCATCAGACATTAAAACATTAAATATTTCACGTCCTAATCCTTTCTGTCTTTCTTCAACAGGTTCAACGAGTTGGAATGTTGAAGAAAAATCATTATCGAAAAAATTTTCAAGATAAGCATCAGCTAAAATTACCATACGAAATGATGGAAATGACATTCGACGTTCTCCATCTTCTTGACTTTTACGTTTTGCATCTATAACATTTTCTACTACTTCTTGTAAAGCTTTTGGTTCAGTTGAAGGATCACTATATTCAAATGCATTCTTAATGAAATTCGAAACTGAACTAAGATGACCATCATCTTGTCGAAAACGAAAGATAAATAAAAGACTTTCTGATAATTGTAACATTTCTTCTTTTAATAAATAACCATCTTGATCACCATCATGTAAATCAAAAAAAAGCTTTATTCGTGACACCATATCTCCAAATTTAATTTCACCAAGTCCTGTTACAACATCTTGAAGTGTAATTCCACCAGATGATGATTTATCAAAATAATCAAATAACTTATTAATTATTTTATATCCAACGATCCTACGTCCCTGACTATCTCGTGGTTCTCCATTTTCACTATTACTCAATTCATCATCTTCTAATTTTGCCCAATTAGTAATATTTCCCAAAAATCGATAGAAAGTAGTTAAATCCATCCTAGAATCATTACGAACACTTTTTTGTTTACCATAAAATTGTGCTGTATAATACTTATCATAAATAACTGAGATATCTTCTTTTGAAAATTTTGATGTATCTTGAAGATTTCGTATTATATCACGTTTTGTAAAACTTTCAATATTATGAACAACTTTAAGTTGAAAAGTATTTCGAAGTTCCATTACACTTTGAGTTGTAACACTTGAAAATTCTTTAAAAGCTACAATCATTAATTGATCAAATTTTGTCAATTCTTGTGATTTCGGATTTGAATTATCTGGGTTTATAGGTTCATCTAATGATGAAAAATATTTTTTTAATGTATTAATGAATGCACCATCATCAGAAACTTCCATAAGTTCATTTCCATTTATCTTAAGAATAGCTGATAATAAATAATTAAATTTACGTGAATTTAATTAATTTGGATATATACTTTAATATAACAAGCATATATTTCAAGAATTTCTTACCTAATCTGCACAAAAGAATCAGGAAGGTTTAAACTGTATTCATATAAACTTTATCATTGATAATATGAATTTAATACGTTAATACGTTACCCTATTTGAAATAAGACTTTTGGTCCTTCCATAAAGAAGCAATCAAGAACTCGGAAGGCAAGAATAAGAGGCATCGAATTAATGTAAAGACTAAGAAACCAAGGTAGACATGCAACTGATAGTTGAATATCTACTTTCTGGAAATGGTCATAAAGTATTGACATTTTATTTTGAACATAGTGTTCAAATATCAATTGATCAAGAATTGCCCCATACATTGAAGTACTAAAAGTATTAAAAAGTATTGTAAAGCAAATTAGTTATAAATAAAAATAAAAAAAAATATGAACAACATGAGTTAAGCATAGTATTTAACCTATAATATCCGGGTAACATTCTGTCACATAGTATGCTCAGAATCCAAAACGCTTGTTCTTCGCTCATATAACTATAATGAAAATATTTTATAAAATAATTTAAACCTATTTTATTTTTTTATCTAATTTATATAAGACGGTTAACAGTGTGTCCTTACATTAATATAGCAGATGCGACAATATTCATTGCTTGGCAATACCCCAATTCAGGATCTTTCCAGGAATAGGCAGTCAATACACGTCTCAATCTATCGATGCCTTCTGATGATTGATATGCTGGATATTCCGGAAGTGATCTAATGAGATAAACAGGTTAAAGTTTAGCATTTAAATATTTTAGAAAATATTTAAAAAGATTTAAAGTATTTCCAAATAAAGAGATTTTTTTAAAAATGACTTATTAACCTATTTAAATCTTTTTCAATTTCCTCTGTAGAAGGTGTCACTTTACCAGCATATTCCTTATGCAATTTATCATACAATCCATTATTCACGAATCTCAAATATGCTGCTCCAGAACATAATTCCCACATTTCTCCCCGCAATTTATTTGGTAATCCAATACGAACAAGTTTATAAAAGTATGGAGATTTAATAAGTGTCAAATTTCGGCCGTTGTCTGATAAAGAAAAATATTGTCAAAATTTATAACAAAAAAACCATATGCATTATTGTTATGTAAAAGTAGACATACTATACATATAATCGATCCAAAGTTTCGTCTTTGATCGATCTCTTAATCTGCAAATAATAACAGAAATAATAATTTAATTAGCATTGTTTCGAGTTGATATAAATTAAAAACAAATGAATTAAAACTTGCATTTTTGCATCACCAGGAAATCCAAAAGTTAAACCTAAACCTCCAACAGTAAGCTCTTTTTTTGGATCAATTAACAAAACTTCCGAAAAACAAGTACTTAAAAAAGGTCGTAAAGACTTCATGTGACGGAGTTGACTTTTAAGATTACTTCTGAGAGTATTGCAAAACTTTTCACATACAGATTTTGTGGCATTAAATTGAAATATAGATTTCATTTGATGCCAATTTAATACAGATAAAACAAGATTATGAGATTTGTTATTAACACGTTCAACTCTTCGTATTGTATACAAAGGTATTACTAAACTACATCCTTTTCCATCAGTAGATTCAAAAGCTAGGTAAGCTTCAGATAGTTGAAGTTTACCAGTCCATGAATCTTTCATTTCAGATATTGAAAATTCACAAGCACATTCTTGCATTAAATGCTCAGTTGAAGGTAAATTATATAATATTCGAAATTCTATATCACGTTTTTGCTCTTCAAGGCCTTTTTTTAAGGATGGAATCATTGGCGACAAAGGAGGATCAGATAATGAAGGGGAATCCAATTTTTGATTGTCTGTGACATTATCAGCATCATATATGGCCATTGATGGTGTTAATTCGACGGCAGCATTTTTGAGTAATCGTTGCATTGACTGACCCGCCAATTGCACCAACAGACCGTAGGTCTATAAACAATATAATATTTTTAAATAGTAATTAATAAAATATTTTTAAAATTAATTAATAAAAGATTTGTAAAAAGTAATTAATAGAATATTTTTTTAAATAATAATTCATAAAGAAATTTTAAGAACAGAAAACAGTTATGTCGACTTACTTCATCTCGATGAAAAAGATTTGCGAAAAAATACTAAAAGAAAAATTATTAAGTCTTCGAATAGAATATTTTTGATATTAGGAAAAAAAAAAACTAACCTCGTTACCATCCTTTGTAATCACTTTAATTGAATCTGAGACCATTCCACGTTTAGATTTTTCTTTAACCAAATTTTCAATATTTTTTAATTCTATAAGTAATTTCGTCTCAATTCCAAGTATCAATGAATAAAAACCCAGATAATTTTCACTTATATACATCCATCCTTGTTGGATACCACGATATGCGCACGAATAAACTTAATAATTAATAATTAGAATAGATAAATAAAAAATAATAAAATAAATGATAAAAACAAAATAATAAAATAAAAAAAAAGAACCTAATAAAACAAACATACAATTAACTAATCTTTCTGTAGGTGCTATATCAAAATTTTGGCGAAATGCTCTTGATGCATTTCGAATATTTTGATCTTCAGCAACTTCATCAGTTCCTTTATCTATGAAAAGGCAATTCTTAAATAATTTAAAAAATTATACAGTATTTAGATCATAAGAATAATAAGAATTACAAATCCAAATATACCGTGTCGCGTAACCAAAGAATTTATTTTCGTTACAACATAATTTTCTTTTTCTGCGGCAGTATCAAGTCTTGACAAACCATCATTTAGACTGTCTGAAAATGATGCAAAAAGAAAAAATTATAACTATAAATGAATGCAAAAAAAACACAAAATCTCAGTGTAAAATTAGAATTACATTACATTCGATCCATTTCCAAGCATCTTCGATCCCTTTCTGAGTTTGAGAAACGGCAATTTGTAAAGGAGCTGAACCTAATTCCGATCGAAAAAGTATTCGAAAAGGAGGCGCTTTCGTGTCAAAGCTGAAGTACGGTAGAAGAATAATAAGTATAATGCTAATCAATTTCAGAAAATTGAAGAAAAGAATACGCACACATTCTGTATTGTACCGATAACACCTCGAAGGATTGCACTGCTCGGTGACCTTGTCCTTTGGAGTATAAAATATTTAGAAGATTTGATAACATCCCAGAAGGGATTACTCGAATCGCAAGTAATGGGTAGTGTAAATATCCCGCGTGGAGGATCAATATGAGAATTATTCATTTCTAATTTCTAATGTAAAAAAATAAATGATTTCATTTTAATTCCGAGCGAGAATTGTATATTCTTTGATTTTGTTTGTTGTACCATAACACGAGTTTGTACCTGTTTAATTAATTGCTATTTTTAGAAGGGTTATGCAAGTGATTTACAGTACGGCAGTACGTATTTGTAAAATAAGGATATCAACTTAAAGCAACAACTTCTATAAAGCATTGCAGGCAAAATTTTATATTATCATGAGTGTAATAACGATTGTGCAGTAGATTAATTCTTCGGCTTGAAAAATTTTAATCACAGTAAATGTAGTTTGACTACGTACACTCGATTCCCAAAAATTTTGCATTCGATCATACCCAGGAAATTTATCGCGATTCGCAAAATTTTGGAGCCCATTGTAGCGGTTTGCGGTGGTGATAATGGAGGAGATTCTAAATAGTCTAATAATCATATACTCAACCAGAATATATTTATTGAAAATCTATAAAACTCTTAAAATCGCAAATTCTCCAACATCGTTTAATTTTTACTAATCTAAATTTCCAGATTCTCTGAAATCGCTGTTCACGCATTTTTGAAAACAGCGACTGTATAAAATTCAAATTTGATTTTATATACACAATGGAAATAACCTAGACTAAGTGGAAATAATATAATTATATTATTTTCACTACAGGTTATTAGGATATGTCACTGACATGTCCAATTGGACACGTCTAATTGGACATGGCTAATTGGACATAACAGATAACAGTTATATTTTGTAAAATTTAAATAAAAATTTTATATAAATGCTATATATTATAAAATTTAGATAGGTTAGAGCTCCTAATGTTTACTTTTTCCCAAGATAGCAAAAGTGGACTCCCTTAAATATTATATATTAATAAATTTTACATATCAGATATGATATCTGTATAAACCTTTATATATCTGATATTATAAAATTTAAATAAATATAAAATGTCAGGGTGAAACCCGCGCAGCTAGCTAGTAAAACTCGCTTTGATCATAGGGTTTGGGTGAAATCCGCGTTAGCATAGTGAGTTTTATAGGTTAACGCGGATTTCACCCTCATGTGATCTGCATAGCGGATTTTACTAGCTAGCTGCGCGGGTTTCACCCTGTCGTA
>QKWP01000660.1:0-119038 GCA_003550325.1 Gigaspora rosea
TACAATGCATGGTTGTTGGTTCATCATAATACCCTATTCGTCATAATACCGCATTTCTTCGACCTTGTGTTCCTAACCAGGTACTAATCGGGTAATTTTTATACCATTCGAATCCTCTAATTGAGAGGAGTCGAATGGTACCAAAATCGTCCGGTTTGAATCACTGGATCACATGATATTTCAAATTCGTCAGAATACCCCACTTCGTCACAATACCCCAGTCTCCCTTATATATAATTTTTTTATATCATATTTTTGTATAATGTATACAATTAAAATTATACATATTAATGTTCTTTACTCGCGTTACCTTTGCTAAAATGTCGTTCTAAATGTTTTACTTCGCACAACTAACGAAATTTTGGTAAGATAGTGACTTTTTGGTAAAAAAAATCGTACTATGAAATTTGGCGGATTCAGATGGATTCAGCGAATATGTTGTAAGGCTCAAGTTTGCTTAGTGAACCTTTTCTCCTTTACTATGGAGTTAGGTTACCCGAGCTTCCGATAAAGTGTATAAAAATTTTTTTTATCAATTGGATCGTTTGTATAACATGGACGGTGTAACGCTTGAAATTGGGAGAGCGATAATTCATAATTGGGCTTGTGCAGATTAGCTTTGCAGTGTCGGCACATGACCAGGTCATAACAGGTCATATCAAAGTTTAATTAGCAAGATTATATGACCATTGTTATATGATCTTATTCATTAAACCTGGCAATATAATCTTACAACTTTGTCATATGACCTAAGTAATGCATACTACGTAATCAATAATTGCTGTATTCGTTTTTATGTCCTCCTTCTGATCGTTCGGTACCGGCTGGGTTATCGACCAATCATCGCCCATAAAATACAGTCATAGTTCGCATGCAATAACTATATTACAGTATTATGTAACATAAAATATAATTTGTGTAGTATATCGATGTGTCTGGGTGCATAAAATAATTATTTCTCTTGTCTTTCTAATTATATAATGTCAAGTGAAATATACTATATTCAAATATTGCAAAGTTGTTGATTACTAAAAAAAACTGAAAACTTTTCTAAAGAAAGTTGCTTTGATAAATGGTTGAAAGAGGAATAATAAATTCAAAAGTACAATTTGAGAAGAAATGATGATTTTTGTGTAGCAAATAATAATTCTGTAATTTGTCAAAATAACCAATAATTCTGTTCCTAATTAGTTACAGCATAAGTTACTACTTCACGATATTCACACTTTAAGCTATAATTTCTTAAAATAAAAATAAGTTTGAAAACTTTGAAATACATTTGAAAGCTTGCATACTATTTCAATTGATACTTTTTTTAATAAGATGAATAATTCTGAGGTCATTATAACTAAAATATTTTATCGTCTCAGTCTATAAAAAAGTCTTGTCGGCGAACATAACTGTATAATACATAATTAAAAGCAAGTGTATTACTAACTTCTAGTTTTTAGATAACACACCATATTCAGTGAGCTGATATCTCAGGATTTAACAAAGTCTATTCGTTAAACTAAATACGATATTCTTGAGATTTGAAGCATTTTGTGAAAGCATTGATCCGTCAATTCTAAGAAAAGCAACCATTTCATTGAAACTGGCGAGCTAGTTGACACATGTGCTTTTAATTATACGCCGCTGATTGACCCAAAAAGTTTTAAAATCACTTATTAACCTATCTTTTAAATAATAGGATTCATTTAATCTTATTGAAAGATTTAAGAAATGGACAAGTACACATGATATTTATTCTTTGAAAAAAATTATCGAAGATAACCAGATATCACATAAAATGATAATCGAATCTATTAAACAGTTGTCTGATTCATCTGTATTTGACTACTATAGCATTGAAACTATCTCGGAGTTAGAATTACATCTTCGTACCTTAGTTTCACTCATTGAGATAATTTGCAAAAGTGAAATTCGGATTCGACACGAATTGAGAGAAAAAATTTATGCACAGTTAAAAAACTTTGCTGAGATACATTTTCGATCAACTGAAGTTAATGAACAAGGTTTTAATAAGGTTTTTAAATCAAAATTTGAAGATTTTAATCCTTCACCAAAGTCAACAACTTTACTAGACTCGGATGTTTCAAATGAAGGTAAAGTTTACAAGGATGTAAAACGTAATTACAATATTGATTTCCTGTTGTTACATTTACGAGATACCCTTCATTGTATGAGAGATGATGAGAATAAATTTTTAGAAGTATGGCGCAGAACAAAAGAACTTCTTCGTAAAATATTTGGTATTGCTCCAGGACTTATAAAAACAGGAATTTCACATGGTGCAGATTTACTTATAGACAATGGCATAGAATTACTGTTCAAAAATTTACAAGAAACTTTTAAATGGAAATATCCAATTTCATCGTGGTATTATGAATGGAGAACACTGCTTGAATTAAACTTTAATATTCAAAATTTTCTTCAAGAATGTTCACTTTGCCCAAATTATGGTGAAAGTCTATTATTTGAATGCTTATGGCATTGTGTATCAAAAAGTTGGTCAACTCCAATATCTAATTCTGAGTCTCTTACAAATAAAAAGCATTTTGTCAATAATCTTTTAGGAATGGAACCTCTCGCATTTCCACATTCTCTATGGTTTGGAGCTCTTGACATTACACAAGAATTAATTACAAAAACTCAAAGGGATTCAACTTTAGGAATCTGTTATTATTTAGCATTAGAATCTTTACAGAAAGCACCTTCATCTTTCATTCGTTTTAAGGCTAAAGAAGTCCTAATTAAATTGTCAAAAAGAAAAACATTATTTTACGATATTATTGAAAAAGATTTTAATAATTATAAACAGTCATTGGACTCAGTAAAAAGGTTAAAATCACATCAAATGATTGAAGCCATTCGCAAAAAGTCTTTTTATGATGAAATATTAGTAGACACCAACAAAAGCAATGTAAATGATTCTAAAAAAAAAGGGAAAGCTATTATAACTGATAGTTTAGCATCACCTCGTGCCATAATTCTAAGTGGTGATTCAATTACTGATATAATCATTACAGAATTAAGTTGTCCAATAACTTATCAAATTTCAAAAACCTATCAAATTTTATCATGCTGTAAAAATTTCATTAGTCTTGAGACATTACAACGAATTATTGATAAAAACCCTCACCCAATTTGTCCATTATGTCGAAAAACAATTGATTTAAATTCTCTAATTAATTTACCACAGTCAGAAATTTTTCAAGGAATTCACAATCATTTTATTGAAGACAATTATGATGTTCAGGATCACAACCAAAATACCTTTAATGAAAATAGTGATGAGGAAATTAATATTTCTAAACTCAAATCTCAACAAAAATTTAGAACGTCTAATTCAATAAGAAGAAAATTTTTTAAGACACCTAAATTTCTTTATTCATCTTTAAGAAAAAAAGCAAATATTGCATATAAATTAGGGGAGTTTGAAACAGCTATTAATGCGCTTACAGAAATTCTTGAAGAATATCCTACCAGTTATTCATTACAATGTTATCGAGCCAAAGTATACATAGAATGCAATAAATTCCATGAGGCACTTGAAGATTTAGATTCAGCTATAGAACAAAAACCAAATAAATTTGAAGCTTATTTACTACGTGGGATAACATATTTTAAAATGAATAAATATAAAGAGTCACTTGATGATTTAACAAGATCATTAGAAATCGAACCAAATAATGCAGCTGCATTAGGTCACTGTGGTATAACATATTATATGATGAAAGAATATGATGAATCACTTTGGGATTTAACAAAATCATTAGAAATTGAGCCGAACAATGTATCTGTGTTAAATCATCGTGGTATTATTTATTACATGAAGAAAGAATATGATAAATCACTTTTAGATTTAACAAAATCTTTAGAAATCGAGCCAAGTAATAAATCACTTTTGGATTTAATAAAATCATTAGAGATTGAGCCAAACAATGCATCTGCATTAAATTACCGTGGTATAGCTTATTATATGATGAAGGAATATGATAACTCTCTCCTGGATTTAACAAAAACATTAGAGATTGAGCCAAATAATGCACCTGCGTTAAATTATCGTGGTATTATTTATTATATGAAAAAAGAATATAATAAATCACTTCTGGATTTAACAAAAACATTAGAGATTGAGCCAAATAATGCATCTGCGTTAAATTATCGTAGTATTATTTATTATATAAAAAAGGAATATAATAAATCACTTCTGGACTTAACAAAATCATTAGATATCGAGCCAAGTAATAAATCACTTTTGGATTTAAAACAATCATTAGAGATTGAGCCAAACAATTCATCTGCATTAAGTTATTGTGGTATAGCTTATTATATGATGAATGAATATGATAAATCTCTTCTGGAATTAACAAAATCATGCATTTAGGGAGGGTTGCAATTAGAAATCACTAATAAAATTATAATGTTACTATTATCGTGATAAATATGACTTCAGGTCTAGAAATGATGAATTTGATTGGCTAATAATCACGTGGTTGCATTTATGGAGTGAGTTTTTATAAGTAGGCCAGACAACTAGCGTGCAATTGCAGAATCAAGAACGTGCATTTATCTATAAGTCCCATTATGTGGCTAGTCATCTATCGTGCATTTAGAGAGGTGTTACTCTAGGGGGTTGCATTTAGGGAGGTCTGACTGTACTATATTATATAGTTATTGTATAGGTGATTTTCAATATCGTGAATATTTTTCTGATCACATGCTAGCTGTAAAATTTGATTGGCCGAGAATCGGCCAATCAAATGTTATGGCTAGCATGTGATCAGAAAAATATTTACGATAGTGTAAACTAATCCAATACTAATAACGGTATTATTGTATAGTTGTCTGGCGATTGAAAGTCCGATTTGGTTTCAGATATACAATATGGAAAAAAATTGGACATTCATATCATAAGCAACTATACAATAACTATATAAAATATTTTCAATTTGCAAGATCTTATTAAGTTGCTTTGCGGGAATCTTTGATTTTGCTAAATATGTTTACTATATAATAAAAATATAATTATATGGCTTGTTATCATCTTATTATTAGTATAAGTTTTGTTAAGACATTATAATATTATTTAAATATTATAAGCAGATAGCTATTACATTATTAAACTAATTTCTTATTTTTTCGGATTGCATTTGGCCAATTAGGTTGTGTAACAAAATCAATATAATATTAAAATTTTATTAGTGTTAGGAGCTAAGATTAGAGTCAAGTTAAAGTTAGGATAGAACATTAGTAAATAGTAAAATTTTACAAGGAATTATTTTGTTAGAATACAAAGGATAATTTCATTGACAAAATTTTGAGATATCGTAAACTTTTTGGAAAATTTCAATGTTTTCTTCGTCACACATTATACAAACATTATATCTGATCCTGTATTATATAAGATTATTATTAGATAATATATTACATTTTAACAACAGTATATTATAACATGATTAAATCTTTCGGAAAAGTCTGTAACTCACTTTTGTTGTTATAGTAAAAAAACTCAGGATAATGGTAAAAGTTTTTAAATATGTTACAACAAAACCGATCCTGTCAAAATCGATAGCCTGACAAATCTGAAAAAAATTAATCTACCAAGTCTGCTGCCTCTATATAATCTAATACTCTTGACATATAATTTTCTAAATTGACAAACTTAGTATGCCTAGTGATTTTAAATTTAACAGCAGAACTCGATATACTGTAGATTTTGGATATCTTATTTGACCAAATGTACTACATTCAACTTTTTTTTTTTTCATGTAACACTACTATTCCGTTATATTTACTCAATTTCAATAAAAGACAAGTTACCCGAGCTTTTTATATTTGGGACTGTCTTACCTTGAATAAATACATTTGTGTAACTTAATAAAATAAATATCGTCAATTACATGTAACATAAAATATAATTTGTGTAGTTTATCCATAAAAATAAAATTATTTCGCTTGTCTTTCTAATTATATAATGTCAAGTGAAATATACTATATCCAAATATTGCAAAGTTGTCGATTACTAAAAATGTCAGAAAACTTTTAAGAAAAGTTGCTTTGATGAATGTTTGAAAGGAGCAATAAAAATTTCAAACCGACAATTTGAGAAGAAAATAAGAATAATGTTTTGTGTAACAAATAATTTGTCAAACTAAAATTGCACATATTTTTTACACCCTAATTAGTTCAGTAGTTACAACATAAGCTACCCACTTCACACGATATTTACATTTTAAACTATAATATTATTAAAATAAAGTTTGAAAATTTCGAAATACACTTGAAAACTTGCATATTTACTATTCCAATTTTAGTTAGTTTTTTTTGATACTTTTTTTATTAAGATGAATAATTCTGAGGTCATTAACGTAACTATAATATTTTATCATTTCAGTCTATAAAAAACTCTTGTCGGCGAACATAACTGTATAATACATAATTAAAAGCATGTGAATTACTAATTTCTAGTTTTTAGGCAACATGCCATATTCAGTGCACTGATGTCTCAGGATTAAACAAAATCTATTCGTTAAACTAGATGCGATATTCGTGAAATTTAGGAAACTTCGTGAATTAACAGTCAATCGAACTGTCAATTCTAAGAAAAGCAAAACATTTCATTGAAGCTGGCAAGCTAGTTGACACATATGCTTTTAATTATACGTCGCTGATTAATCCAAAAGTTTTGAAATCATTTATTAACCTATATTTTAAATAATAGGATTCCTCTAATCTTATTGAAAGATTTAAGAAATGGACAAGTACACATGATGTTTATTCTTTGAAAAAAATTATCGAAGATAATCAGATATCACATAAAATGATAATCGAATCTATTAAACAGTTGGCTGATTCATCTGTATTTGACTACTATAGCATTGAAACTATCTCGGAGTTAGAATTACATCTTCGTACCTTAGTTTCACTCATTGAGGTAATTTGCAAAAATAAACTTCGGATTCGACACGAATTGAGAGAAAAAATTTATGCTCAGTTAAAAAATTTTGCTGAGATACATTTTCGATCAACTGAAGTTAATGAACAAGGCTTTGATAATGTATTTAGGTCAAAATTTGAAGATTTTAATCCTTCACCAAAGTCAACAACTTTACCAGACTTGGCTATTTCAAATGAAGGTAAAGTTTACAAGGATGTAAAACGTAATTACAATATTGATTTCCTATTGTTACATTTACGAGATACCCTTCATTGTATGAGAGATGATGAGGATAAATTTTTAGAAGTATGGCGCAGAACAAAAGACCTTCTTCGTAAAATTTTATGTATTACTCCAGGACTTATTAAAATAGGAATTTCACATGGTGCAAATTTACTTATAGACAATGGTATAGAATTACTGTTCAAAAATTTACAAGAAACTTTTAAATGGAAATATCCAATTTCATCGTGGTATTATGAATGGAGAACACTGCTCGAACTAAATTTTAATAATCAAAATTTTCTTCAAGAGTGTTCACTTCCTCCAAATTATGGTGAAAATCTATTACTTGAATGCTTATGGCATTGTGTATCAAAAAGTTGGTCAATCCAAATATCTAATTCTGAGTTTCTTACAAATAAAAAGCATTTTGTCAATAATCTTTTAGGAATGGAACCTCTCGCATTTCCACATTCTCTATGGTTTGGAGCTCTTGACATTGCACAAGAATTAATTACAAAAACTCAAAGGGATTCAACTTTAGGCATCTGTTATTATTTAGCATTAGAATCTTTGCAAAAAGCACCTTCATATTTCATTCGTTTTAAGGCTAAAGAAGTCCTAATTAAATTGTCAAAAAGAAAGATATTATTTTATAACATTATTGAAAATGATTTTAATAATTATAAACAGTCATTGGATTCAGTAAAAAGGTTAAAATCACATCAAATGATTGAAGCTATTCGTGAAAAGTCTTTTTATGATGAAAAATTAGTAGACACCAACAAAAGCAATGTAAATGATTCTAAAAAAAAGGGGAAAGCTATTACAACTGATAGTTCAGCATCACCTCGTGCCATAATTCTAAGTGGTGATTCAATTTCAGATATAATCATTACAGAATTATGCTGTCCAATAACTTATCAAATTTCAAAAAACTATCAAATTTTATCATGTTGCAAAAATTTCATTAGTCCTGAGGCATTACAACGAATTATTGATCAAATATCTCAACCAAATTGTCCATTATGTCGAAAAACAATTGATATAAATTCTCTAATTAATTTACCACAGTCAGAAATTTTTCAAGGAATTCACAATTATTTTATTGAAGACAATTATGATATTCAGGATCACAACCAAAATACTTTTAATGAAGATAGTGATGAGGAAATTAATATTTCTAAACTCAAATCTCGACAAAAATTTAGAACGTCTAATTCAATAAGGAGAAAAATTTTTAAGACACCTAAATTTCTTTATTCATCTATAAGAAAAAAAGCAAAAATTGCATGCAAATTAGGGGAGTTTGAAACAGCTATTAATGCGCTTACAGAAATTCTTGAAGAATATCCTACAAGTTATTCATTACAATGTGATCGAGCCAAAGTATACATAGAATGTAATAAATTTAATGAGGCGCTTAAAGATTTAAATTCAGCTATAGAACAAAAACCAAATAAATTTGAAGCTTATTTACTACGTGGGATAACATATTTTAAAATGAATAAATATAAAGAGTCACTTGATGATTTAACAAGATGTTTAACAAGATTAATAGAGGTCGACCAAAATTATGTATCTGCATTAAGCTACCGTGGCATGGCTTATTATATGATGAAAGAATATGATGAATCACTTTGGGATTTAACAAAATTATTAGAAATAGAGCCAAATAATGCATCAGCACTAAGCTACCGTGGCATGATTTATTATATGATGAAAGAATATGATGAATCACTTTGGGATTTAACAAAATCATTAGAAATAGAGCCAAATAATGCATCAGCATTAAGTTATCGTGGTTTGATTTATTATATGAAAAAGAAATATAATGAATCACTTTTGGATTTAACAAAATCATTAGAAATTGAGCCGAATAATGTATCTGCGTTAAATCATTGTGGTATTATTTATTATATGAAGAAAGAATATGATAAATCACTTCTGGATTTAACAAAATCATTAGAAATCGAGTCAAGTAATAAATCACTTTTGGATTTAACACAATCATTAGAGATTGAGTCAAACAATGCATCTGTATTAAGTTACCGTGGTATAGCTTATTATATGACGAAGGAATATGATAAATCACTTCTGGATTTAACAAAAGCTTTAAAGATTGAGCCAAATAATGCACCTGCGTTAAATTATCGTGGTATTGTTTATTACATGAAAAAGGATTATGATAAATCACTTTTGGACTTAACAAAATCATTAGAAATCGAGCCAAGTGATAAATCACTTTTGGATTTAATACAGTCATTAGAGATTGAGCCAAACAATGCATCTGTATTAAGTTATTATGGTATAGCTTATTATATGAAAAATGATTATGTTAAATCACTTCTGGATTTAACAAAATCATTAGAGATCGAACCAAATAATGCATCTGCATTAAGTTATCGTGGTATAGTTTATTATAAGCGGGAAACATATAGTAGAGCACTTATGGATTTGACCAAATCATTAGAGATTGAGCCAAATAATGCATCTGCGTTAAATTATCGTGGTATGATTTATTATATGAAAAAGGAATATGATAAATCACTTCAGGATTTAACAAAATTATTAGATATCGAACCAAATAATTCATCTACATTACGTTATCATTGGGGCGTTTGATCAACTAATTGTGACAAAGCTCGGTATAGACCCTAATTAAACCAATTATATAGTACAGATTTTTAATATGATCGTTAATAGTAATTTAATAGAAAGTGATAAATCTTTAAAATCTAACTCCTCGTTCAGAATTAATTATTCGAACTTAAAAATAATATAAAAATATAAAATAGGTTTAAAAAGAGCGCTTTTAATCTGTCGTGTGGTTTTTTTTGGGCACTCAGAATTTAATTTGTTTCCTAATATTTCGTGGCTATTGATATAATTTAAAAGAATAAATTTGTAGATAAGGCCACGCAAAAATAAAATTTTCGTTTAGCATTACCCGCCGACCCAAAATTTTCAAAAACCCTCAAATTTTTTTTTATTTTATTTTATTTTTTGCCCAATTCTTTTAAACAAGCATAATAATGTGTATTTTAAATGAATCAATCGATATTGATCGGAAAATGTTTAAGGGATGTCGGAACATTTCGGGATTGTTTATAGGACAGCGGGAATTTTCGGAGGTATGATAATAATCTGATGAATTGGATAACTAAAAATAAAACTAACTCTCAGAGCCCAGGCGTTGCCCCGAGAATGGGGTTTCTGATTTTTTTGACTCTTAGCCTAAGTACCCGGAAGTGGAATTTCAAATTTTATTCCGAGTATTGGCCTGGGTTTAAAATTTAAATAAAGGCTCAAATAAACCCAGCTTGGGTTTAAATGAACCCGGTTGGTTCAAATGAATCCGGTTTGGGTTCAAATGACCAATTAGGTTCATATGAACCAATTGAGTTCAAATGAGCCCGAGTTGGGTTCAAATGACCCTGAATTTGGTTCACTTGAACCCAAATTAATTGTTCTTTTTTATTTATTTTTTTATATTTTTTTTAAGTTTTTCATAGCGAAATATTAATTTTCAATTTTTTTATTTTTTAATTTTTATTTATATATATTTATTTTTTATTTATCAAAATATTCGTATTCCATTCTCATCTTAGCAAAATCCTGCAATTTACATAACTGAAAAAACTTGCTTTGTGCAAGATTGTAAAGCTTAGGCCGTTTTTAGTTGATTTTTAAGTAACGTCATCCCCACCTTGCTTAACTGCCACCAAAAATTAAACAAGCCAATCACAAGGCAGTATAAGTCTAGTTAATCATGTGGTTAATGTTGACCAATGGGATTTGATCAAATATTCTTGGGATGTGTTTGTTTACCCCCATGGCTGAGTCTAAATATTGATATTAACATAAAAACTGCCTTATTTAAGGACACACACATTATCTACCAACTCATTTTTCAATTTTCAATTTTTTTAATTTATTTTTTTAGATGCCAATTGTGCAAATTGTTTGATTTTTGACATTTATTTTTTCACTATTCTCATCTAGTGTCACCCGATGGGAACCTTAATTTCCCATAATTGTCTAATAGGACTGCTGGAGAAAATATGACCAGTGTTTAAAATTTGATGTTCTCATGTTCTCATGAGAACACTAAATTTTTTTTAAGAACATTAATATTTAAAATAATGTTCTCTTATTTGAGAACATTTTGTACTGATAAAATGTTCTCAAACTATTATTAATATTAGTTTTTTTTTTTACATATTTGAAGAAAAGATTTATAGTTGCAAAAAGTTAAATAAGTATATTACATGATCAATTCAACCAATTTAAATGTTCTAAGTACTATTAAAATCAGGAAGCCTTTGTCTATAACTTTACTTAAAAGTCCAAGATAGGTTTATACAATAAAAATATATGCATATTTAAAAAATAAAATTCTATATAATGAGAACATTAAAAATTTTTTGAGAACATTAATATTCTAAATTTAGTTCATTTGAGAACATAATTTTGAATTTGAATTTTAAACGCTGAATATGACTGCTGACCAGGGTTGGCAATGGACTATGTCTATTAAAATAAATTTGCCAATGGACCTAAATGGACCAACACTATAATCTATTGATTCATTGATCCATTGATCCATTGGTCCATTGGTTATTTTAACAAAAATTATTTTTATACTAATTTACTAGAATTCAGAATTTAGTTCAAAATTCTTTAATTTGTTTCAACTTATGTACAATATACATATTGTAAGTATAAGAATAAAGCATTTTTCAAATATAAAAATGTATAAATATGGCATTTTATCTAATTGGATTATTCTTCAAATAATAGCAAAAGTGCAACTTAATCTTTTATATTGTTATATTTGTATAATTTTAGTATTATTTTAAAATATTAGTATTAGAAAAATATCATAGAAATAGTAAGAATAGTATAAATTTTATCAAAGTAATCAAATCTGTAGTATTAATCTTATTAGAAAAACTTTTCTCCATTCTCAAAAAGGAGTTATTTTCATTAATAACTCGTTATCATAGCTCGTTATTATAACTCGTTATTATAGCTCATTATTATAACTCATTATTATAACTCGTAGTTATAACTTGTTATCATATCTCATTATCATATCTTGTTATTATATCTCATTATTATATTTCATTATTATATCTCATTATGGAAAAAATCCTAAGTTTTACAAATATATAAACCTGCCTTTTCTCCCAAAGCAGAGTAGGTTCTGTTCTTTAATTCTTTTTCTATATAAAAATATTTGTACTTAAAAATCTTATATTTAATAAACTAATATTATCCTATAAAATATAAAGCTATTGCCTTTATATTCTTTGATCCTTTATCTATCGTATAAAGGACCTTTATTTTGTTGGTTATTAATTTATTTGGTTGAATTATTATTCTCTTTTATTTTTGTCGACATATTATTTTCTTTAGTATTATTAATCTTGGATTTATTGTCTTTTATTATTGATTTGATATTGTATACATTTTTTACTCTCTTACATGTTAAGTCAAGTGATATAGTTTCTTGTCTAAAAGTTACTATATTACAATATATATTAATTTGTATAATCATAAGTGCTATATTTGTATAAACAATTTTAACCTGTTTGCACAAAATACTTGTAGTAAACATGAATAATATTTTTTATTGTATGCATATACTGTTATTTACATGAATTGCTAATAAAAAACACTTAAGTCTTGTATTCTCTTATTAATATGCTGAAAACTTTAATTTGGTTTTGTAGGATATAATTTCTACTTATCAATTATCTATTAACTGTCTGCTATTTTTATATAATATCAGGTGGCTATTTCTAAACTTCTATTTACTAGTACTACCACTATTGTATATTAGGGTAGCTGCATGATGTAGTCATACTAAAACCAGGAACATATCTTAAATTTAAGAAATAGAGCTTATTTACATTCTTATATTTATAAAAAGATTATAAAAATTTGATTTTCAAAAGAATTAAATCTTGTATTATTAATTAATTTCATATATTTTTTCTTATCTATTATTTTTGAACTATTAATTATTTTATTTTAGCTATATTTTTACTATTTTATTACCAATTATAATTGTACTTAATATTATTATATAATATATATAATATATTTCTATTGTTATATATGATTTTGAATTTTTTTTAAAAAAACAATTGACATATAATAAATAAGTAAATCTATATTACTAACAAATACTTTATAGGCTATTTAGCTCATAGACAGTTAATCTATAAGCAAGATTATTTTACAGACAATTAATTTACAAACAAATTCATTTTGTAGACAACTATTTATCAATAATTTTTTTTTTATAAATTGTAGCAACTTTAATTTAAACTTAATATTAATTACAATAATTAGAATTAATTTGTAATATCAGATGTTGGTAAACTAAATGTTTATAAAACAAACTTATTTATGAATTAATTGACTGTAAAATAACCTTGTCTATAATATAAGATTACTTTATATTAGTGCAATAAAGTAGTTATATAATTTAAAACTATATATAATTATTTAACTTACTAGTCTATTGGTCTATTGAAAAAATGACTATCCCAATAGAACAAATGGATCTGGTCAATAGATCTAAGGTCTATTGAAACCAATGGACAAATGCACCAACTATGCTGCTAATACAATTTTTGATTCATTGTTATGCAAAATAAAAAATTAATCTTATATAACCTTTGACATAAAAATTATTTTATTAATTTACAGTAAAATTAAAAAAAAAAAAACTCACATATTTTAAGATCTCATATAACACTAAACGAAAAATCAACTTAGTATAGTCTAACCTGTATTATATCTTAAATATTAAAATTTTGATATGAGAGTACTAGTTATAACATATTTATTAATGTATTTACTTTATCTAATCAATTAAAAGATTAAAACAAGATAGTTAAATTGCAAGCAGAATTGCATATACACTATATGAATCAAAATATAGCATTATAAACCTTGAGATTTTCTAATTTTTTTATTAGACTATACTCTTAAGTAATATTAATAGTAGATATTTTGCTATACAATATAATTATTATCGAAGAGGTGTCTAGAATTATGATGC
Organism: Gigaspora rosea; assembly: GCA_003550325.1. Classification (NCBI taxonomy): domain Eukaryota; kingdom Fungi; phylum Glomeromycota; class Glomeromycetes; order Diversisporales; family Gigasporaceae; genus Gigaspora; species Gigaspora rosea. The sequence goes on from QKWP01000660.1 coordinate 14,244, forward strand.
AACATGCACATAATTTACAATTTTTACTATCTTAATACAATATGTGAACAAAACTTGATTGATTAAAGAAATTAACTAGTTTGTACATGTGACTATAATTATTTAACTTGTCATACTTATTTGAATTTTATTGTTTAACTCAAAATTTGCATAATTTGTATAATCGGGATTGGCAATTTTTGTGGCCAAATAGCCAACTAGCCAATGGCCAATGGCCAAATTTTTGGCCAAAAATTTCTAATTTATATAATTTAGCCAATTATATTGCTAGTTTTTACTATATAAAGTTTTGGCCATTTTGAAGCATAAGGAAAATTTGTTTTTATTGGCTAATTATTAGTAATTCTGATTGGTCAAAATTAATGACCAATTTGTATATTGATACACAATATTATTGCTATTGACATTAAAAAGCATGTTATTTTATCTTGGTTATTTCACTTTAAATGAAATACTTAATATAATAGCTTTATATTAAATACTACTATTGGCAAAATCATCCCTAATTAAAGTTGGTAAAAACATTTGATCCCATTTAATCCCAAATGCTTATATAAAAAAAGTTTTCAAATTATAATTTCACAAAATTTCAAACAGATATAATTATGAAAAAAATTTTTTTGCTATTTACAGGTTTATTTCTCTATTGTAAACAATATAAATAATCTGTGTAATATTGGCTTTTCAATAGAAATAAACAACCAATAAAAAATAAATTTCCCTTATGCTTCATTTTGGCCAAACAGCCAAGTAACAACACTGATGGTATAATATACAATTTATCATATATATAATTTTGTATGTTTGACTCAATTTTTATATATGGCCTATCGTGATTGAAAAAACTCACATAAGCACATTTTCTAAAATTAGTGATGCGATCTGAATATCTAAATTCTATCTGGCCTGGATTTGACTCTTAAAAAGATATCTATTATCCGAGATTAGATAGGATACTATATATACTATCTGCTTAACAGATACCTTTTTTATCTGACAAATACAATACAATAATTTATAAGGAAAATTCGTATTATATGTATTTACCATATTTATTTCAAAGCAAATTCACATACATATTATTATGTTTTTTTTGATAATCATGTCATACTTTATTTTAAAGAAGATAGTTACATATGCAAATATTGACCCTATTCCGATACCTGGATCTTACAATAAAAGTATAGCTCACTCGGTTACCGTAGGTACCTGTGTGTGACCTGCTAAAGTAGAATTCGTCTTACTAACTAACGAGGCTTATGCCTATATTAGTCAGGTCCCAGACACGGTTTTATAGCCAGTTATGATCTACTTGGATGGGTTTCACCAACTTCTTAAACCTGTATCTATCCACCGATCTAACTCTTCCTTAACTATATTTTTATATTCCTCCCAATCTTTTTCCTCTTTTGTTTTTACTTAATCTTGTCTCACTTCTTTATAACCTTTGCCACATCTCTTTTTCTGATGGTTCTCATCTTTTTTCCTGCTTTTTTTTCCTTTTTTAGTCGATATAGCTAATTTTCTTCTATCTAACATCTGCTTCTTTTCTCTAGTGGTGATACCTGTATCCCTCTCTAATACGATAATTCTTTCACACCTTTCTCACCATCCGTTTTCCTAAAACATGGCCATTCATTTGTTAAACCAAAAAAGAAGTATATTGGTAATTGTTTTTGCTGATATTGAGCTGCTCTAGAATCTTGCGGATCTTTACTAGGAATGCCTCTTGCTAATTTTCCCTTCTTTTAATATCGTTTTTATTCTGTTCAAAGAAAATTTCCTGGAGTTGATATGGGCTTATTTCAGATTTTTCCTCCTGGTTGAGGGACAACCAGATTTCTCTAATAATCTCTTCCTCCTTTTTGTTCCAAACTGAGATATCCATTTTGCAGTTTGTAAGGTATTCAAAATTCCCTTCGCTTTTCTTGCACCTAGGTCAAGTTGTAACCGAATATAGATTTGCACAATCCCGTTTTTCCTTAAGTAGGGTAGGAAGAAGTCTGTTTATTGCCTTTAATTTTAAAGACCCATTTCGCGTGGTCCTTTTTGATGAAGGCTCTGGATTTTCTTGTCAGATGCCAAAAGTTCCTGAAAGTTTCCTAATCCTTGTCTTGAGTACGTTCTTAGTGAAGACTGTCTTTCTTATATCTTAAGAATGTCCATTCTGCTTTATGATATATATTGATCCATTCTTTTATAAAGTGTCTTATCAGTATTTCAATACCTTTATTGCTCCATAAAGGTTGAAACACTCTTGATACCAAGCCCTCTTCTGAAAGCTTTGTAATTTCCACATCTCTTCTCCCTTCTTTGGCTAAGGTATCTGCCTTTTCATTCAAAGGATCTCCTGAATAAGCCTTTACTTTAATTATTTTTATCTTTAGTCTTTTCATCTCAATGTTCTCCTTTATTTTTCCTATAATACCAATGTTCTTCATCTTGAACTAGCTGCGGGAATTCCATCTTTCTTCTAAGTTTCTTACTATCTGAATTGACGCTTGGCTATCCATATAAATTTTTACCTTACATCCATGGGGTGAGATTAACAGAGCTATTAAAATAGCTACCAATTCTGACCTAGTAGATGAGAACCATTGCTCTATTTGTCTTTTTACCTTATTCACTATTCTATTACTACTATCGATCTGAACTACACTATATCCACCACTACAACTATCTGTTACACCACCTCCGAGTGAGCCATCTATTTAAAATAAAATCTCCTTTTCTGTTACATTTTTTCCAGAATTTCCAATAATTCCTTTCTTTTTTGTATATTACTAATTGCCCCGTGAATGCTTTTTTTTCTAACTTTCGATCTTTAAGGAATTCAGGACTTGAGATTTATGAGGTTCCATTGAAGTTGTATTTCTGATGCATGTGACTTCCTGGAGTTTTCTTTTTTCCATTAGAAGGTCCCAGCCATCTGTGCTTCATTTTACCCATTTGTCCATGCTCTCTATTTCCTTTTATCAATCTTCAAATTTCTATGAAATTCTTTCTATCTGATTTTTACTTTCTTTATGTTGCCTCTGGTTTCCTTTGTATTTTCTTTTTCGCCTTCTTTCTATTCTAAAATTTCTATTAAGAGAGTTTGACTTTTGTTTTCTACTCTGCCTATGAATGGTCTATTAGTTGCGTTTAAGTATCCTAATACCCAATCTTTTTTTGTTTTCTTTCCTGAGATTGGTCTGTGCCCTTCCTGAATTAATTTGGGGCTCGAGCTTGCACCTTGATATTGTGGTTTCACTTTCCTTGTGGCTTTATCTGAAATGCCGATTTCCTTTAGTTTTTTAAACCAATATGGAATTCTTCCCTTGGGGCTAAGGTTTCTTAATTTTTTATTTGTTGCCACGATAGTAAAGCGGGGGCTTCATTGGTCGTTATTTGTTTTGTTGACCATATTCTGAGTCCTTTCAGGCTTTTCAAGTTTCCTCTTCAATTATTTTTTTTAGGATTCTCTTGATTTCTTTCTTCTTATCCCAATTGATGAGTATTTTCCAATCATTCTCTATAAAACTACTCTTTACATCTACATCCAGTTTTTTGATTTCAGTGAGGATAGTGGCATTAAGATCGTAAGTCCAGCCAAATTCTGTCAAATCCTCCTCATCTAGTTGCCATATAGGATCTGCTGAAATAAGGTCCAATTGAGCTTTTCTTAGCCTTTGTGTTATGGCTTCCGCTGCTAGTCCCATACTGTTAAGTCTTATAAACTATTCTGAGATCAAATGCTCTAAATGCCTCTTTCAGAGAGATTTTACTTTTATTATTAGCTCGTGATAAAGGTATGCATGGGCATTCTTTTTCAAAACCTGCTTTCTACTTGATAACCTATAACATAGAGCTTTGGATTTCGTTGCATTCCTTTTTGAGAGTAGATGTATGTTTAGTCGATATTCCAAACGTGGGAACAAGATTTTGTTGTTTATATATTTTTGCCTGTTCAACTGAGATTTCTTTTTTTCTTATTAGGTTAGCTATATCAGATACTTCTCTCTTAAGCTTGGCTTTACATTTTTTTCACCTTTTTCAGAGAAATCCAAACTCTAAGATACCTTGTAGACTCCTTATTCTCTTTTGTATAGATATAGCTGTTTTCTTTATGGAGAACAATTCTTCTGGGACTATTTGTATCCTTTATGTTAAATGTAACTATCTCAGTCTTCTTCGAGTTGAGAGAAATTCCATTCAACTCGAAGAAGCTTTCTGTAGTTTGAACGATTTTCTGATGTTTGTTCTGGGAACCTGCCAATAATACTATTTTATTCGCATATGAAACACCTGCAACTGTAATTTCTTTACGCTCCGTCTTATTATAAATAGGGTCTGATGGCCAGTCTACTATTAGTTTTGCCCCAAGTTCTGACCATTGCAGTGCACATAAGAGTGGATCAAAATAAATTCCCCACAGTAGAGGAGAAACCACTTCACTCTGATCTATACCCTCTGTGGCTTGAAAACTTTCTGTAAGACCGTGTTTGGTTATAATTTTTATGTATCTGTTCTCAAATAGGTCAATTAAAAAGGTAATTAAGTGAAGGGGTACTTTGATTTTTTGCAAGGCTGTTTTCAATCCTCTTAAGCTAACACTATCAAAAACTTTTCTGATATCAAAAAAGAGTACCCAGAGCTCCTTTTTACCCTCTATAGTATCTTCTATTATTCCATTGATAATGTGTATAGGGTCCTGTGTGCTTTTTTTACAAAATTAGCAAAATTAGAACCTTTTAAAATTCTATATTCGATTAACACCTCACTTAGTCTCTTTTGCAAGATCCTAACATAACACTTTTTTGTAGCCTCCAAAAGTATTATCGGCCTCATGCTCTGCAAGGTTAGATCCTATTCTGCGAGTTTAGATATGGAAAAGATCATTCCCACTTTCCATTTTTTAGGGTATATCCTTTTTCTAGTAATGTCATTAAGCATGTTTACTATATATTTTTTCATTCTCATTCTGATTGCTTTTAAGAGCGTGTATCCAATTCCTGAAAGGCCAGGTGCTAAAGAATATTCTGTCAGCTGGATTACTGCCTTCCAATCTTCTATTTCTATTTCTTTAAGTACCAGGAATAGAAGTCTTCATTAATGCAGATCTTGGGTTCATATTCTTCAAACCAGATTTGGTCTACACTTGAGCCTGTCTTTTCTCTGGAGTTGTATTGCTTATTAAAGTAGTCCTTTACAATTTTCTTAACCTCTTCTGGTTCGTAAATAAGTTACTCTTGTCTTTCTTTATTCTCGTCAGTATATTTTAGTCTTTCAATTTGGATTTTCTTCCAGGGCCTTTCTAATATACTGTTCAACATTCGTTTCTCTTTCTTACCCACCATTCCAAATCACCTCTTTACATATCCTCTAATTTCCTTTCCTTTCTCTTTCCATATCACCATTATCATTTTTCTTTCTAGGATTTTAATCCAAGATTTTATCTCTTTAATCCATTCATCTGTCTAGTGACTGTCTAATTCTGGGATCGTTAATTCATTATTATTATTTGCTTCTGCAATAAGAAAGTTTTCTTTGTCTCTTTCTTGTTCATCTATTCTGTTTCCTCATTCTGACAAAGCTTTTCTTGCTAACTTTCTTATCGTTTTAATCCATTTGTATCTAGGATTCCAAGTTACTAATTTTTTCTTTTCCTCAAATATGTTTTTAATTTTCTTTAGCTTTATTAATCTATTCCACAATATGTTCTCATTGCTTATTTATTCCTTTCTCTGCTATCTTTTCACTTTGCTCCATGATGGTAGTCTTTTTCATTTTGTTCAAATTTTCTGTAACATAACTATTTAAGAGCCTTGCGAAGTTTTCTCAGTCCTCTTTATTAGCTTTTTCATATAGGTATATCTTTCTTTCTTGGGTGTTCGCTTTGTTTTGCTTGTTTCTAGGTCTTGTTCCCAGAATGGGTTTGGTAAAGATATCAGTTCAGATCAACTGATGATTACTACCAGAGCAAAATTCCATATTCTCAATATCACTGTTACATATTAAGCTTTTGAGTACCCAAATGTAGTCAATTTTGGAGCTCGATTTTCCATTTGTCCAAGTATAGGTTGATGTGAAAGAATTAATTATTCTATAAATATTTGCAAAGCTAATCATTTTTAGCCATTTACTAAGTAAAGAATTTGTTTATCTCTCCTTCTCATTCATTAACTCTAAGTTTAGTTGGTTCTTCAAGGATTAATTATTCTATAAGTATTTGCAAAGCTAATCATTTTTAGCCATTTACTAAGTAAAGAATTTGTTTATCTCTCCTTCTCATTCATTAACTCTAAGTTTAGTTGGTTCTTCCTCATGTTTAGATCTCCTCTGATAATCATTTGAGATCTTTGTTCTTTTTTGCAATAATCGCGAACTATCCTTTTTTGAATCTTCTTCTGTGCTTTGGGCTTGTTAGAGGGCATGTATATTACCCAAAGGATGAATTTCATGCCCTTAAAAAGAAGTATGCATCTTAAAGAGTACGTATCCGGTGTGTCACATAATGCTATATACTTCCGCCAATTTTTGTGAATGAGGATTGCTACCCTGAACCTTTTTTCTTCTCAATTCGTTTGCATGTTTCATATATCTTATAGTCTTTGCGATCAGCTTTATCAAACTGAAATTCTTTGTCTCTAATATTAATTCCCGTCAATCCTATAATGTCATAATTCTCTTATATACCAAAGTCTATTATTTTCTATATCTTAAATATATTATTCCTAAGTCCATTAATATTATGATATTCCAATTTTGAAAAATTTCTATTTATTTCCTCCAATTCCTCTTGCATCTGCTAGAGTGACCTCTTACTCCCAGCATTCTGTGTTTCAACTGGGCGCCAATTAGGATCATGCTAGTGGGAGCGTCCTTCTCCTTGCTTCAATTTTGTCCAAACACACTAAAATTCTTTCCAGTACATCATTTCCAATCTGTATATTGAATCATCCATTAACTTGGATTGAGAATATGTTTTTAATTTTCGTTTCTTCTATTTTATTTGATGAGTTTTCTTTGTGATTTACTCTTGAGCTTGAGTGCTGGATTGTGCTTATTTCAGGTGCAGGCTTCTAGGGCGTTCTTCTATTTTCATCTCCTCTGTCAGTAGGGATCCTGTCTAGTACTCTTACATTCTTCTGGAAATCTTGAAACTCATTCCAGTTTTGTATTATAGTAGCACACTGTTTTTTTTGCTGCATTTCTAAAATCTTCTTTTGATTCGAAATATATAGTAGCTCGTTTGCGCTGATTACCATTACTGTTGCTACTTATGTATACTGCCTTGACTTTATAAATCTCAGTTGTCTGACCAGTGCACTTTTAGTTGCCGTTTTTGGTAAATTGCTTATAGATAATTTGTGTTCCCTTCTTTCTAACAATATATCTTCTTTTAATTCTCCTGGCATAATTCTGAGTGTTTTGCCATTTTCAAATTGGATAGCCCAACTTGTTTTCAGCGCCTTTAACCTTGGGTCCACCAATATATTAATCTTTATAAGTGCTAATTTTGTTTTTCCTGAGTACTTAACTCTTTTATATATGCTCTATCAGGACCCCAAACAATATATATAGAGGTTATATTAGATTTAATATAAGATTTTTACAAAATTTATCCAAAATTTGAAAAATTCTGCCATTCTGATTGGTGAACCTTATTTGGGCCAATTAGAATTGCAGAAAAGTGGATAATGCATAAATATAACCTCGACTTGCATTTTTCGAGGTCCTGCTCTATCATAGTACAATAAACAGTCTTTAATTTTGTGAGCCTGGGCCTCCAGTGGTATGTTCCATAGTGTGAAAGTGTATGTATTATTGGATTGGTATGCATTTTTAGAGAAGTATGATTCTGAGTTTCTTGGTGCCCAGTCTGAAATGTATATATCTCCTTTTTCTGTTTTTTCTTTTTACTTTTTGTTGTTGTAATCATCTCAGGAATACTTTCTGTTTCTATGTTCATATCCGAATTTTTCCTTTTTGTTGTATACAAAGAGTTGTCCTGTTCAGTACACTGTCTAGGCCATCTTCACTTGGTATAGGTTTACTGAGTTGTCTGTGTATATAACTTTTATTTTATTTTCCCCCATTGCATCTACTTCTTGCGATAAACTTCCAGAGGAAATACATCCATTTTGGCTTAGTATCTCTTTGATTCCATAGTCTAAAGTGCCATATTCTTGTTCTAGCAAAATTTTTTTGTATTTGTTTAAGGCTGATCCTTCATGTGACCTATGTATTTCCAAATCTTTCTGCTTACTTATCAATTCTGTTTTCTCTGTAGCTAAGTATTGTGTTAACGAATTCTTTCTTTTGTATGTATCCTGTTGAGTACTCTCTCCATTCGGTTGGGTTCTGGTTTGGGTTTTCTCATATATGAATTCTCTTTGTATTTTATTGTTGTTTTGTCACATTTTGATACATCTTGGTCTATAAATTTACTCTCTTCTTCAGAGATTTCTTGATATGCTGATTGTTTATAACTAATGTAATGTCAACTTCAAGAAAAGAAGCACCTACAAAAAGAGAGAAAGTAGTACTTGTAACAAAACAAAAAAAAACAAACTAGTAAAAAAAAACTACTTAAATTAACAAAGGTCCCAACTTACATTATAACGATTTCAAGAATGGCGACTTGAAAAAAACTCCAAGAACAACAACTCCAAGAAAAGAAACACCTAAAAAAAAGAAAAAAGTTAGTACTTGTAAAAAAACAACTAACTAGTAAAAAAACCCTTAAACTGATGAAGATCTCAACTCCTACTTTAATTCCAAAAACAATGATTCCAAAAAACAACGACTTCAAGAATAATGATTTCAAAATGATGACTCCAAGAAAGATGACTTCAAGAACGATGACTCCAAGAACAATGACTCCAAGAATGATGACTCTTATATGCACGGATTTGTATAATTGGGCCTTATAACTGGTCACCAAAACTTTTAATGATCTACAAAAAGTCACATGTTGATTGGGTGTAAATAAAAATAGTACTCCAGATCACATGTCAAATTTGTTGACTTACTCAGGAAAATATTAAAACATATATAAAAACCAATGAATGCAATCATAAAACCAATAAACACAATTAGTAATAAGAAAGAAAGAATAAGAATGGCAAAAGTCGTATATACTTTTTTTTTTATAAATTATAAAATATATATGTTTGCATTGTTATTTTTTGTAAGTTTATATTTGTTTGCATGCTTTTAGAGATCCAGCTAATTAACTTCTAAATTATTTATATACATACCGGTATTGATTTAGGTGGTATATAGTAAAGACCTAGCTAGCAGAGTTTCACACATTACTGTAATACATTTCGTTATAAAATCTAATGGGCCAAGTTTCAAATTTAGGTAGTATATGTACATTCGTGTATTTTTAAAATCTGTTTAGTCAATTTTTAAATTATTCAAATTTAAGTAATACTTGCTTATAACATTCTTACGCTTTTTCTAATAATTCTATTTGGTAGCAATTATTAAGAGCGGCGACCCTTTTCAATCCGATAGCAAATTCTGGTCAGCAAGTAAAAGAAACCTGCACCTTTCGTCCAATGAAACATTTATTTTTTATATTGGGACTAGAGTACAAGCATTTTATTATCAAATATTTATATTTCTTAAATTTCTTACATAATAAACAATAGTATATTTTACTGTTATATTTTAAATTTACATTTATTTATTGCAATATTATTAAACCTTTTAATACAATTTTATAGTATATTATGAATATATAATTAAAAGCGCTGATTAAACCAGAACTCTCTTCTTTAATTCTACATATATACTACTTGGTCCTACATTTACAAATTTTGCTTTACAATTTGATACTTTCAACATGCCTACACTTACTAGTGAAGAACCTGATTCCTATGATATTGACTACTTTTATCCCAAATACAAAGATCGATTTGGAGTATTTATTAAAGAAGCAGATACTGCAATACTTAAAGTAATGCCATCAGCCTTTAGTCCTTCTAATTGTGAAGCCAAAATTAAAAATACCTATCATTACTTTTCAGTACCAACCCAACCAACAATTAGCACTTGTATTTGTAAAAAATACCATGTTAGTTTCACTTCCCAATATTATCGTATTCCTACTGAACTTACTACCAAAACACTTTCTCAAGGACCTATTCCTATGGATACTTCTCCGACTATTAATATTGAAAAAAAACTTTCTAAAATTAAAGATACTGTTCCCAAATCACCTATAAAACAACTTACAACTCAAAATCTTGATCTTAGAGATGCACAGCCTAGAATACTATTTCCAGCCTATCATAAAGATCCAACTCCTACAGCCATTACTCCCCACTCCCAACATTTTCACACTTGTTTTTTATGCAATGCTAAGGATATTCCTTGTGTTAAAATTTCTTCAAATGAACAACATGCACCAGACTACACCAAATGTTGTATCTTCAAGGGACGTTTATTACATCGTGAATGTGCTAAACTTACTCAAGATTTTAAATTAGCTCCTATTCAAAAAAAACTAAACTCAGAACAACTTTCCTTTTGCCATTTTTATTATTGTTTTATGCTTACAAAAAAACAAAAGCTCAATTTTCTTGAAAAACTTGTACAAAGAAGCAAACAAATTAAAGTTAAAAAACAACAACAACAGCAACAGCAACAGCCAAAACAACAACAGCACCTTAAAAAACAACAACCAAAAAGTTCGAAATCCAAACCCAATACCCACAAAAGTCCTTCAAATTTATTTGATTGGTCTACTAAATTCCCAATTACTCCTGAAATGGAACAAAATGATAAACTTTCTACCAAACTTGCTCAACAACTTTTCTTTTTCATTAAGCCTTATCTTAAAGATTTTACACAAGGTCAACCTATTAAATCAAATGAACCACAAGGCCAAACTAAACACAATCCCAACAAAGAACCATGAAAATACTCATTTAATTACTTACTTAACAAAATGGCTAATGACAAACCAAAATTTCTTGTTGAATTTATTGATAGTCATAATCTTTCTCTAGACCAAACCATATCTTATCCCTTTCAAGTATACCATAATACACTTAAAAATCTACTTAAAAACTTTACTACTACTCTTTTTACAAAACTAAATTATGCTAAGATCTTTCACTCACATTACTCTATTCCACCTTATTCAACTTTTAATAGAAACAAAGTTGCAATTAATCTTGCACGCTTACATCTCTATCTACATGACAAATACCAAACAATTGACTATTCTAAATTTATTGAAGATCTTGATTTAAAACCTATTATAGCATCCTTTAATTATACAATTACATATAATAAACCAAATACACCTCTCTTTGATATACAAAATAATAGTAGATTTAATATTCATACTACTTTAAATATACCAACTACTGACTTTCAAACTACTTTTGAAATTCCCTCTCTTAAACCCTTTACCAGAATATTCAACAAATGGTTTGAACCATTTTTTGAGAGATATAAACTTCAATTTAATAACATAGACAAACAAAAAACTCAAAATTATATCAAATATCAAATATACCTTAAATTACTTGAAGAATGCAAAAAGTTACTACCTACCTCATATAATCCTTTATCTATTAACTCACTTAAACAAAGTTCTAAAGAATCACACAAACTAGCACTCTTTAACTTACATACCTGTAACCAAGACAAATGCACCATAATTACAACTAAAGAAGATCATAATATTAAATCCCTCTCATCACATTACTTCAAAGAATCTTTTAATACATATCCAGCCCCAGAAAATCCAACTGAAAAAATTTGGATTCTCCCAGAGCTTGAACTTGAAATCTTTTCTCAAAACCAGCCAGATGCTGCAACCTTTACCAAACCCACACCTATTACTAAACTCAAAGAGCTTGCTACAAAAACAGCAAAAAAATTTGCAAAAGAAAATGATGTATCAGAAACTATTGAACGATATACCTACTACTTCTACTGTTATCTTAAAAACTATCTTTATACTGCTGCAACAAACGACAAAATTCAAGATATGGATCTAAAACAGGCATTAGAATTTCTTATAACTCCTAATATCAATCCAAATATAATTGCTAGAGTAATTACTTTCTATGATATTAGACTTCAACCCAAATTTTCTATTAAACAAATTCAAGAAAAATACAATGAAAAATACTTTTTTCAGGCAGAGGAATTCATTATCAATCATTTCAAAATTACAACTCCTACAGCAAATGATAATACACTTTTTTTCACTCCTAATACTATAAACAATAATACTTCTGACAACCAAACCAATTTTCCTTTTCAATAACTTCTTCTGTAGAAAACATAGATGCAGCTACCGCCTTTATAACAACAATGTACTCTACATTAAGTAGGCCATTTATAGAGGAGAGTGATGTAAGTAGGCAGGTAGGAAAGCCTATTTACGTGGAAGAACTAATTAATGACAGTCAGACTCAACGTACAGAGCAGACTTTAGCCTCTTGCAAAACTGTGAGAACCGAGTATATGGCGAGCGCTTCTACAGAAGACAATTACAGTACTTCAGATACCATATCTTCATCTCCCTCTGAAGTACAACTCTCTTTTAATACTTCTCTATAACTAACTACTTCCATTTCTAACAACTACCCAATATCAGAAATTTATGATGAATCCTTACTTGAAAAAGACTTCAGTGATGAAGAAATTAAACTACCTACAAACTCTATAACTGAAAGAAACTTCTTTAATCCCTATCCTAACCCTCTTGAAATTTTCAATTCAAAAGCATGCTATAACAAATTTCTTTACTACCATAGACTATGAACACTCTATTCTCCACAAACTGTGAGTTCTTTCTTGCATTATATACAAGAAAATTACCCTATGTTTTATTCAAAACAATATATAAAAATTTCTATTAAACCATATTCCCGATTTGACCATATTTTTACAGAAGCACATATATACCTTCTATATGAAAATCTTATACCAAACCACACTATATTTCCACCCTTTGAAGATTTACTACATTACTTCGATGTTGAACTTAAATCACCCAATAACAAGTTTCACCAAACAAATATCTCACCTTCAGCTCTTGACCTTATTATTGCTACTCACAACGTTCAAGGTTATAATACTCCCCTTAAAAGGCAACTTTGGGAAGAATTCTGTCTGTCTAATAACATTCAAATTTGCAGTATTACTAAAACAAAACTTTCTGACTCCAAACCAAAAAAGTTCTTTAATAATAAACATTTCTCATACTTTTGGTTATGCCTCAACAACTCAGCAGAGGGCACGGGTATCATGATTAATAATCTTTTAAAACCTCATATCTATAATATACTTACACACTCTGGAGGTGCAATTGCAATTGATCTATTTTTCAAACATGATTTCAAATTTCGAATTATATCCATTTACCTTTCCTCCACTAACCAAAATATACGTAACCAATCACAAGAAGCTATCATCTTATGGATACAGCAAGCACTTTCTTTAAACTTACACCATATAATACTCAGCGATTTTAATACTTCTCCTCTTCTTACTAAAACCTCTACTGCTAAAACCAAACTTCTTTCCTATCTCCATAGCAACTGTATGTTTGATTTGGCTGATCATACTAATAATACCCAACATACCTGGCAACGCAATAATCGAAGTAGCCGTATCGACTATATATGGGCACATAATACTATAATTAAATACCTTATAGACTTTTCTCTTCTTTCACCACTAGCTACTACCCATAGTGATCATTTAATCCTCATTTCCAAATGGAGTTTTATATTTGCACTATCTTCAAAACTTCAGCACAAAACAAGTTGTAAGAATAGAGTCTTTCAATATAAATTAATGGACCAAGAGAAATGGGAAGAGGTTTCATCCCAATGTCAAAACAATATAAGTTATCACAATACTCCTCTACACTCTAATTCAACAGAATCTTTAGAATGTACCTGGCACAAAATTCAAACTAGCATAATTACAGCTGCTCTTAAAACTATTCCTAACAAAAAATTTACAGTTTGAAATTTTCATCATACCTTTATACCTAAAGCCTCTGAACTGCACAAAGATCTCAAAACTATTGGAAATATTATGCAACAGACCAAATATGCAATAACACATAACCAAACTATTCCTTCTACAATATCTACTCATATTCAGAACATGAACTCCAAACACCAATTCTCTATTCCTCCCATACCTGCTAACCAAATTGATCTATCTACCTGGCTAACCCAAACCAAAACATACTGGAAAACCCTATACAATGCCAGAAATCTTGAAAATGCTCATCATCTTAAGCAGCATATTCAAACAGCTATTAATACTAGATGTGAAAGATTGCTTACTCATCCAACCAAAATGATTAATAGTATTCTTAATCGCCACACTGACCCAGTTCATTTTGACAATATAAAAACTCAAACAGACATCCTTACTGATCCTCTTGAAGTCAAAAATCATATTCGATCACACTTCTCTCAATGGACTGCAAATAACGCTTATAACTGACAAATTTTTTCTACTCATTGGCAAACAGAATATAACCCCAAACACAATATTATACCAGAATGGTACAATCCAGTCCTGGAACCTATATATACTAATGAAGTTATCAGTACTATCAACAACTTTCCCAACAACAAAGCATGTGGCCCTTCAGGAATTAGCTATGAAATGCTAAAACATGTTGGTTCACAAACCATATCTGCTATCACAGCACTACTAAACCGATGTCTAATATCAGGCTCAATTCCCAAACAATGGAAAGATGGTCGCATTTTTCCTATTTCTAAAAAACCAACTTTTGATGGACACCTACATAATACTAGACCAATTAGCCTAATTGAACATATCAAAAAACTATACACAAAAATTCTTACTAATCGTTTAAACTCTATATTTTCCTCTTACAATATTCTTAATCCACACAACTATATTGCACTCCCTGGCAATAGCACTAATATTCCTATCCACATACTCAACAACTTTATTGAAGATGCAAATTGCAACCAAAAGGAAATCTGGCTTTTATCTCAGGACATGAGTAAAGCATATGATACTGTTAATATAGACCTATTTGCTCTATCCCTCCAAAGACTTAATATGCCATTGCAACTTACTACAATCCTTACCAACCTCCTAATATCAAGAACTAATAGAGTAATAACCAATCTTGGACTTACACTTCCTTATGAAGTTCAAGATGGAATTGATCAAGGTGAAACTATTACACCTCTATTTTGGCGTATTTACTATGACCCTCTTATCACCAAAATCTCCCATACTTATACTGGTTATCAGTCTTCCGTATCTTGGCCACACCACATTTCTCCACCAACTTTTGATTCTATGCAAGTATCAACACCAGTTCTTGCATATATGGATGATACTCTATGGATTGCAGAATCTCAATTGCATTTAGAGCAAATTCTGCATACAGCCTCTTCATTTTACCAAATGGCTAATATTAAAGTTAACCCACAAAAATCTATACTTGTATCCAATTCTATACATACACCTTCTATTTCCTTCATGCACCAAAATATTCAATGCCAAACTCCCAAAACACCTTTTAAGTTTCTTGGGTGTTGGTTCTCTACCTCACTCAAATCTACAATACAATCCAAATTAATTACTCAGGAAGCTACTGAACTTATCAACACACTTGATACCAAACAAGTTACAGATAAACAAGCATGCTATATTATCAACAATGTCATTATACCTATCCTCGAATATCGTATACACAATACTGTTCTTACCTATTCAATATGCAATAAAATCCTCTCCCAATATCTTACTGTTGCTAAGCATAAATCAAAACTAGCAAGAAACACACCCAATAGTACTATGCTAAACCACAATATCTATGGAATCAAAAATATCTGGGATATACAATTGCAATACCATCTATCTGCTTTTTTGCTCTGGCTTAATGATCCATACCTTCTTGGCAATAGTACACATATTCGACTACAGCAGCTACAAAACAATTTATGGTCTACTACTAATATACTACAACATCCTAATCCTCTTATTGATGGTCCTAACAAACATTCTACTACTTTCAAAATAATTTTATTACTTAAGCACCTTGAATTTTCTATTGCAGCACACTCTGAAATCCTACGCCCCTTTACTATCAACTTACCCTACACCCCACTCGAATCCTTACTATACAACCACCCCCAATATATAATCTTTAAACGTCAACTACGTTCTAAATATATTATGTTCTTAGAACAACTTACTTCCTATGATAATGCAACACTTTTAGCTTGGCCACACATCTCTCCTAGAATTCTTAATCTTATATCAGGAAAAAACCCAACCTGGTTTTGTACTCTTGAAAATAAAATCCTATCTAATACTTCCACTCGCCAAATTAATACTTCCCTCCATCTCTCTAATACTAATTCACTCTCATTTCAAACTGGTCACTTCAACCCCAAATCTAAACCATGGCTAATAACCTACTTAGATCAAGAGATTATAATTGGAAAAGCTCGCCGTTTTAATCACTCTACAAATACAATCTCTATAACACACTGGAAAATACACGCTGATCTTAGCATTACATCCTTATATCCTACACCAAATGCACACTGTACTCCCTGCTCGGGATGTACTCTAAACTCAAACAGAATTCAAAACACTTGCACTCTAGATATATCAGCTACATTATCTACTAAATTTCTTGGTAGAAAAATCTATACCCAATCTATAAACAAACTTCAACTCAATGCTAACTACTTAGATCTACTATACTCTATTGCCTCTCGTCATTTTATTAATATTCCACCTCTCCCCCAAATTACAATATATAGCAACCCTATTTTAGACATCTTTCTAAAATCCTCAGCCACTTCAAAACTTCAAACTATAGCACAATCTAATGCTATACTCTCAAACTTTTCCTTCTATACTGATGGCTCTGTTGTTAACATTTCTGATCCAAGATGCACTATGGGAATCGCATGGATCCAGGTTTTTGATAACCAGATCTCTCATACCTTTTCTGCACAAATTCAAAATTGGCCATCATCATACAAAGCAGAATTAGTTTCTATATTATCAGCAATTAGCACATGTCCTCGAAATAGTAACATACATATATATACTGACTCCTTATCCATTATTTCAAAATACAATACTCTAACCTCACAAACACAAAACCACAACAAACTATATTCTTACAACTACTGGCCTATTTGGCACACTCTTCTTAATCTCATTACATCACTCTCTCTAAACATCATATTCTATGAAGTACAAGCACATAGTAATGATATATACAACAACAAAGCTGATGAACTTGCAAAAAATCACTATCTTTCTCCTATTTTAGAATTTCAACCCCACAATATATACAACCCTTCCTTTTGCCTTACCTACAAAAAATACAACATAGAACAACCTACACGTCGTGCTATCAAAAATATTTGCAATGCACATACAATTGCTATGTGGTCCTCTCAACATAGAATTCAACAAATCATTCCTATAGCCCAACAAATAGATTGGAATGCAACCTGGCTATACCTCAACCACAATCATAAACGCACCTACAACTATACTAATTTCCAGCTCAGCTCTCAAAAATCCTTTCGCATTAAATGCATATTACACATGCTTCCTACCCTTTCACATTTTCTTTCTATTAATTCTGCAAATATACATCCTACCTGCATTACATGCAACCAAACTGATCACGGATTCCATTGGCTATTTTGCCCAAACTCAACCAATATCTCAAATATTATCCAAAACATAATTACACAATACTCCTTTTCAGATCTACCAGACTTATCCCTCAATGAATTACAACAGCTACGCAACAATCTTTTAACTCACTATTGCCTTTCACCTACACAATCTACACCATTCAATACTACAACTTTTTACACTACAATCCAGGGTTATATTCCAAAATCACTTATCAATATTATATCCCAATATACTTCTTATAAAAATGCAGCTAATATTACTATTAAGCTTCTTCTACTACTTTCACAAAGGATTCACGAACAATTATGGAAACCATACTGCACAAATCTAGCACATTGGAAATCTATACAAGCTCTACCCCAACCCAATACTATATCTACCAAACCTTTATATACTCCGCATTATAACAGAACTCTATATACTTATAGCTGCATCTGTGGCTTACCAGACCAACAACATGAAAACAACAATAGCACATGCCCACCTTTGGGCTTAGCACTTAGAAAAATAGAAATCTGGTCACACAACTGGATTAAATATAGTTCTCCAACTAACTCTATTCTCCATATTCAAATCTAGGTGAGTTTTAACCACTCTAGTAGGTTTAGGTTGCAGATAAATTAGGTAGAAATTAAATAACTCTATCTATAGTCTGAGTCTTAATTCTTGTATAATTAATAATTGTAATCTGAGAAACCCCATGAGGAATCTCACACATTTTATTAATAAAGATAAAGGCAAAACCTCACCTTAACACCAAAAAAAAAATAAATAATTTAAAATTAGCTAATATTTGTTTTTTGCAAAATTAAAATTGAAAAAGTGCAAAAATCAAAAACTTTTAATCTAGTTTTTAAGCTAAATTTTTTTTTATTTTTTGTTCATATGTCTGTAAAATTTAATTCGTAAAGCTAGCTCCTTAAAGTTTATAGTAAATTCATATATTTTTTTATAATTTTTATTATAGACAGCATTTTGATTAATTTTAAGTAGAAATGTTCTATGACTGTTAACAGATGGTTTAGTTCTTAAGTTGTATTAGAAGGCAAAAAACTGAATATAATCTAAGTAGTTATAGATGCTAAGTCTGTATAATATATATTAATAGAAATTAGCTTTTAGACAAAATAAGAAATATAGGTTATAAATATATTATATTTGCTGAGTTCCTTGACTATTGTATTATTAATATTTTCTTTAGAATTGTGCTATTGTTTTTGCAAATTAGAAAATACTAGTTGCTTTTTAAGGATTTAGTAGAACCCTAAAATATATATAAATAGGTTAGATTAATTATAAAATTACCAAAAATAAAAATATTTGCAAAAAAACTTCAAAAATAAGCAAAACCTTACTATAAATAGGGGTCTGCTAAAGCTTTGTACCTATGTGACTTTTTATATGCAAATCAGCCAATCAAAATCATGAAATTTTGTTTACATGAAGAAGTTAAGAATCAAAAAAACACAAAAATATAAAAACGATAGCCTAAACCCGTTTTGGTGCATTAATTAAAAATGTAGAGAAGGCAATTTAACCTATATATATACCCTCTAACGATAAACTAACCCTAACCCTAATTATAACTAAAATTTCAAAAGTCTCGTGGGTACAAGGCTTTAGCGATCTCCTATAAATAGAAAGATTTGTATAAAAAACACCAAAAATAAGTAAACTAATATCTAACCTATTTATATATATTTCAAGGTTTTGATTTAAAGTACCTGGACATCTCTCATAGATCATAACTGGATTTTGGCCAATTTTAATCTAATTTGCTAAAAATAACAAACCTATATTTACTTAAATAACATTTGATCTATTGATCAGAATTGTATTAACTTTTTTTTAAATGCACCTCACTGAGAGCTTCATTTTAAAAAAAAGTTCATTCAAATTGGACCACTGAATGCCAAATAATTGTCCAAAACTGTTTTTTTTACTTTTTATTTTTTAGGGGGTTTTTGCTGAAATGCGTAATGTATAACCTTTGTACTAGATGTCTGGGGTCCTTGATTTAGTACATCAAGAGCAAGTTGTATTAGAGTGTTTGCTAATAGTGTTTTTTGTTTAGTACTTTTAGAATTAGTAATTTTTCTAACAATAGTTTAAGTTTAAAGGCTTTAATATAGAAGTATTTTAAATCAGTTTCTTTTGTAGTTGGGGAGCATTTATAGTTAGATAACTGTAGGTGTTCTAGTTAGTATTGGTTCAGAGTGGGTCCTAGATTTGTAGCTGGACCTGGGCTTGCTATTGGGCCAAGTGATTAGTATTGTGCAAGTAAATAAAAAACTATAGATATTGTATTCAATATTACTACATAAAAAACTCTCAAATACAATTTTATATACAACAATATATTAGCTATCATTACTCAACCCAATAGTCACTATTTTAAAAATAATATTTACTATAACAAACTTAAATATAATACACATTTTTTTACTTAAAAATATACTAATATATAGTTAGTGTTTTCTATATAATCCAACTAGACCAATTATTATTTATTTGGTATATCTAGTATATTTCATATATTTAACTGTAGATAAATTGTGCAGTATTATTAAAATAGAGTTTGGTAGTCATTATATTAATACTATAGTTCGAACAACCTAGTCCCAACAAATAGAATTTTCTATCTGAAATTTACATAATATGGCCAAATTTGATATTTTCATTATATGCGGTCAAATTTATTATTTCATTATAAGCGGCCAAATTTATTTTCACCAAATTTGATATTTTCATTATATATGGCAAATTGGCACAATTACATATAAAAATTACTATAATATGAATGTGGTGTCATAGATATAAAAATATTTTTTACTAAGTTAATGATACATGCCCACTAATTAAAAGTTGTAAAGCTCGTTGAGATGTATCCAATAGTGGTTAGATCATCCAAATCGGTCCAGTAAATGGCAAGATAACGTTAAAAATGATTGGATGACTATATAAAATATATAATTTACATATAGTTGTCCAATCATTTTTTTGACGATATCTCGCCATTCACTAGGCCGATTTGGATGATCTAACCACCATTAGATGTGTCTCAATGAGCTCTACAACTTTGAATTAGTGGGTATATATCATTAACTTAGTAAAAATATTTTATATGTATGCATACCATATTCACACTATAGTAATATATAGAGCAGCCAAATTTAGGGGTCGTCTAAAGCGGAGGCAACTCATATTTAATAATTTTTTCAATTAACTTTAGGGTTATGGTCGTTCTAATTAGGGTTATATTAGGTTTTAGGTATATATAAGCAAAATTGCTTTTCTGATATTTTTGATTAATACATCGAAGTAGGTTTAGACTGCTGTTTTTTGTATTTTTCAGTTTATTGCTTTTATTTTTTGTTTTGCTTCGCTAGCGATCATAAAATTCTATAATTTGATTGGTGGTTGATCACATGATTTGCCTCCGCTTTAGACATCCCCCAAATTTAGTAGCCAAATTAGTAGACATATAATGGCCAAATTTAGTATATATCTGATATAGGGCAGTCAAATTTAATATATATAGGGTGGCCAGATTTAGTATATATAAGGCAGCCAAATTTGTATATATAGGGCAGCCAAATTTAGTATATATAGAGCGGCCAATTTGCTTGTTTTAATTATATATAGGGCAGCCAAATTTCATATTTAATTATAAAAATACTATAACTTCAACTTGCTATAACTTTTTTTATAAATAGATTTAAAAAAAATTAAAAACCATGGAAGTGCTTAGCTTGTTTTGATTTAATATGTTAAGATAGTATTTTTTGATTACTATTTTTTTTGAAGAAGGATTAGCAATTTGAATTTTATCAATTTTATTTGTTGGGACTAGATTGTTTGCACTATAGTATTGGGTATATCAATTAAAGCTGTATGAATAAGTGCTATAGTTAGTGATATATTTGTAGATAACCAGTTAGTTAATATTATTTTAAAGTATATATTAAGTTTCAAGAATGTGACAAGCTTTGATAGACTCCTGTATATTATTTATTATTTGCAAAGTAAATTTAACTATATGTCAAATAATTTGGTAAATTATCCAAACTTTGTAAGTAGTTTTTTCTTCTTGTAAGATATTGTTTATTAGATTGTATTGTATTTATTGTTTTGTAATAAAAGTATAGCCTTGATATGCTGAGTTGGAAGATATTTGTTGGAATGCAAAAGTTCTTAAAGCAGATAAACTATTTTGAATAATATTTGGTAGATATTCTCTTATTTGTTTTTTACTATTTATTATTAAGCTATAAACTTTTTTTATATTAATTTTTCTTGTATATTTCATTTTTACTAGCAGGTGGTTATTTAAAATAGCATTTCTGACAGAGTGTAAGCTTATTGGTAGAGGTGTTTGTTATCCAATAGTTAATAGTTGCTATATTGTATTTGATTGATAAAATGTGCCCAAAGAAAAAAAATATTGTTAAAGTTTGTTTTTATGATCCAGAAAGTTGTATTTGGGTTAACCAGAATAAGAGTATAGAGGTTAGGAATAGGGCTGTTAATCGGTCCAGTCTGAACTGACAATTCTTTGGTCCATCCAGGAACTGGGCCGAGTTGGTCCTTTTTAAAATGGACTAAAAGGACCGTCAGTTCTAATAGTAAATATCAATGCTATTATGATAATACGCATATTGAAACAACTATAAATATGTTCCAAACAACACCTATATGCAAATACAAATTTATCTAGCTATTATGTCTACTAGTATTCTATATATGAACAACTATTTACTTTAGCTGAATTAACAGTTACTAAATCATGAAATTCTTTTGATAATGAAACTGTTTGGCTATTCTGTGTTTAAAATCTTGGTTTACTAAAGACTTACCATTCTAAATTTTAATTTTACAAATTTTTTTTTCCTGCTAGCAGGTTTTTTTTTATATATGTATATAATTTTATAATGCTTATAAAATATATATAAAACTTTTATGCTATAACATTTTACTAATTAAAATATTTTTTGATTTTAACTTGGAAATAACACAATACTAGTAGTATACTTTATTTTTTATATTTTTTTTGTATAAAATATATTAGGTTTATAAATTTTTAAGTATTTGACAAACATATAAATACTAACAATATTATATTAATAAATATTTTTTTTATACAAGTAACCTCTAATCATTTTGTTAATTTACTTTAATATTTTCATATATTAAGACAATTTTTGTCTTGAACCAGTACAAGATTAAATATTTGGTGTGCCCAATTATGATTATATTATTCAATCAAATTATCGAATGTTAAGTGATTAAAGTAACAAAATATCTTTTTAACTAATTTTAACTATAATATTCATATTTACGAAGTTAATAAAGTTATTTTGCTATATTAATATACTATATTATTTTTTAATTTACAATTTATATAGGATTAAAATTATCAAACGGATTAATTATTGCTCTCTTATATTATATAAGCAAATATTATAATTTGAAAAGCTTATTTTAAAAGTATTGAAATTCTTTATACTGACAAACTTAATTTTCATTATTATAGCAAAAAAGTATTATATTGATCATCAGTCTGTTCAGTCAAGCTCTATTTGGTCCTATTTAGTTCTGAACCGCAGTCCAGTTTGCTTTTTTAAAAGACTGTGCAGTCTTTTGACCAGGACGGACTGGACTGACTAATTAACAGCTCTAGTTGGAAATGATAAGAATACTACTATTAATAGTATAATTAGTAATTGTTTGGATTATAAGTTTGTACTATTTTAGTTTCTTTTCTTGTAGTATATGTTGTATTATATAAGATAGTTGTTTCCAAGAAAAAGTGCGGGTATGGTTAGAATTAGTATATTGTTTTACAAAATAGAGGCCCAGCTTGTTGACTTTGGATTTTATAGTACTAGAGTTTTTGAAAAAGTTAAAAATATAGTTAATTGAGGTTTCTTGTTTTTCTATAGGCATTATTCAGAATTGTTACAATTGACTAAGAGTTTTATAAAAAGAGTTAACATAGTATTTTGCAAATATAGTTGAGAATTGTTTTGCAGAAAGAATATAAAAATCATTAGTTAAAATAGATGTATTTATTGCTATAGCATTTTGAATTTATTGGAAGCAGATTTTTAATGAAAATGAGAAAAAAGTGTATAGTTGAGCTAATAATAAAGAATGAATATGTGTTGTTCAGTTTGAAAATTAGTTGTAGTTTTGAAAACATGTATTTATAGTAAAAAATTGTAGAATTTGACAAAGCCAGCCTTGCGTATAACTGTTGTAGTAGTGTTTCTAAATCTAGTTTAGATTTAGTCCAGTCTGGTTTGGTCCAGGTTTAAACTCAAACTCAAACTTTAAGTTTTACTAAATTTTAAACTTAGACCAGACTCAAACTCAATCATAAGTTTGGTCTAGATTTGGTCCAAAGTTTCAAACTAGTTTGAGTTTGAATATATATATATTAGTTATAAAACATGTCTTTTTAATTAGCATCTATAATAAAAATTATAATAAAAACATATGAATTTACTATAAACTTCTAGCTGAAGATTATTTTTAGTTTTACTAATTAATTTAAAATTAATGGTTTGGATTTACTGTTTTGTACTAAATTTAGTACATTTTGCAAAATGCATAAAAAATCCAAAAAATTAAAAACTCAATTTTTTTTATATACAAAAATCTGATAAATCTTCAAAAATTGTTTAGCAAAATTTTTTTTTATATTAATAATAAAATTATTAAGAAAAAAATTTTTTAATAACCTTAATTTTTGTGTAACAATGCCCATACTAAGTTAAGTACATTTCCGTCTGTATTTTTATTATAAAATTACTAGTAATTTTCAAATTGTGGCTTAGCACAAAAAATTTTTTCTAAAAAAAAGAACTTTTTAGAAAAAAAAATCATATAAAATCAAAAATAAGACTTAAAGTTATCAAACTTTTTAGACATAATGCTCCATATCTAACAAATTATAAAGAGTTATTAAAATCATAATTAATAATTAAAATTAGCAGATAATCAGGTTTAAAATGTGTCATAATTTAGTACTTTGTACTAAATTTAGATGGGTAAATCCTATCCATTAAAGTTTATATAGGTATATAGAACAAGAAAAGAAAAAAATTGAGCTTAAAAACCAAATCAAAATTTTGTTAATTTTGTATGATTTTAAAATGTAACTTTGGTAAAACAAATATTTACTAATTTTGAAAATACTATTATATGCCAATTTTATGCTAAACAAGTTTACTTAGTAGTAAAATTGACAAAAAAGCAAATTACCTATATGCTAAAGTTAAAAATTTTTGGTTTGTAATATAAAACCTTTTTTTTGTTAAGATAATCTGCTTTGAGCCTCTAAGTAAACTTGTTTAGTATGTAATTTTATTTGTAATAAAATCAAAATGTGTTTTTTTTCAAACTTTATACTAAGTAAAAAATGGGGTTAAAGTTAAAAAAAATTCTTTCTTTAAGAAAAAAACATTTTTTCTATTTTTTACTTAGTAAAAAGTTTGAAAAAATATATTTTAACTTTATTATTAGTAGAATTACATGCTAAACAAGTTTACTTAGAGAACCAAAATACAAAAAAAAGGTTTATATTACAAACCAAAAATTTTTAACTTTAGCAAGACTCCAGATATCTAGTACAAAGGTTATATGTTATGCATTTTAGCAAAACCCCCAAAATTTAAAAAGCAAAAAAAAAACAGTTTTTTGCAATTATCTTGGCATCCAGTAGTTCAATTTGAATGAAATTTTTTAAAAAGTAAAGCACTTAGCAAAGTGCATTTAAAAAAAAAAGTTTATTTAATTTTAATTACTGGATCAAAAGTTATTTAAGTAAATATAGGTTTGTTATTTTTAGAAGTTAGAGGTAATCTATAAATAATGTTATATCCCTATATTAGAAAAATTTCACAAAAAACTATTGGTTATATAGTAATTTTATAAGAAAAAATATGACCAATAGTATTTTGCTAATAACTTCTAATCCAGTGATCCAAATGAAATTAAATTGGTACCATTCAACTTCTCTCACCAAGATGAATTGAATATACCAAAATTATTCAATTTGGACAACTGGATCAGAATTTAGACAAATTTTTCTAAAAAAATTATGTTATATTTTTTTAATCCTCCTATTTATTAGAAAAAATGTTATATTTTATCTGATCTCAATTATTTAAGTATGCTTCTTAGATCAAAATTGGCCAAAATCCAGTTATAACCTATATGAAAGACATTAAAGATAGGACCCTAAAATATACATAGATAGGTAAGGTGACTTTTAAATTTTTTATTAATTGCTGTACACAAGACTTTTTTATAAGATCAGTACGCAAAATTTATACCTTACAATAAAAAAATTAAAAAAATATGCAAAATAAAATTCTAACCTTGATTATAGTATAAAATTTTATAAGCTATAGCGATATATAAAATTATAAAAAAATTCTCACGCATATATACTTGTGCATTAAGATTCAAATACATTGAAGAAGTTTTTTTAATGCAGCTTTATGCAGATTTCTAAAATCGCTTGAAGATTTTTAAAAATATAAATTTTGTGCATAACTTGGTTAATTAGATTTTATATAATATATATCAAAAACATGCAATTTTTATTGGCCAATTATAAAATTTTACAAAAATAATATATTTTTATTAAAAAAAAAACCTACAAAAACATATTACAAGAGATACTACAAACCACCTTGGAGACACTACACAAACACCATAAAGACATATACTACAGAAACACTACACAAATGCCATAGAGACACACCACACGAATGTCATAGAGACCATCACACAAACCATAGAAATACCACAATTGCTGAAAAGATACCACAAACGCTATAAAGCATCACTATAGAAACACTACACAATGCCATTATAACACTACGCAATTGCTATAGATACTACAAATACCATAGAGTCGTCGTAAAGACACTACAACTGCTGTCAATGCGTAGAGACACAAATGTAAAAACTGGCAAAATTCCTAGTATAATTTCAACTAAAAACGATGAACCTACGAAAAAACACAAGAAAAACGATAAAAATAAAAAAAACCCTGCTGAATTACTAACATAACAAGAAATTTGCCTCTAATCTTAAAGATCCCAACTGTAATCTTTACTATCTGACAAGGTATTACGATTAACAGTATAGTATGACACACCAGATCAGTATGGTATGGATGCAATTTATCAAACCGTACCATACTGATCTATATTAATATCAAATTAGTACAATAGTATGGTACGTATGTTTAAAAATCGTACCATGCTGATCTGCTATTATAATAAATAAATATATTAGCAGAACAGTATGGTACAATTTTTGAATATACGTACCATACCATATGGATCTGGTAGCTATACAATTTTTGCGATTATTTTTTATCATTATATACTGTATTTGTTCCCTTGAATAATTTCACTGATAAGCAGATTAGATATCTTTAATATAATTATAAGCTTTACACATGATATATTTTTCAATGTTTTAATCATACTAATTTTTCTTTATTGTAGACATTAACGTTCAATTTTGACCATATATCAAAAATAAATGAATCAATACTTGAACAAATTTTATTGATTCAATTTATTTATTCCGAAACCTTATCCGAAACTCGAAACCTCACCCGACACCCGAAACCTCATTCGAAACCTGAAACCTCACCTGAATGCCAAAAACTACCCAAACTTCTATATACGTTTATTGTATTAATGTATTATATATCTCTTTCAAATGAACTGATATATGCTATGTATCTCTTCAATATACATTAATCGCATTGATGTATGTCTTAAAGAATACAATAAAAGTTGAATATTCAACGACATTTGGGCTGGAATGCATCCAACAACATTTTATTGTATGTGTGCAGTCCTTTTTGTTGTTATGATTCACAAGTATAACATGAAAGGTACAATTCCGGAGTTTATACTCTGACAATCAAGATTGCTTTTGCAAGAATCAGTTTTTTTACTTTATTATGTAAAAACTGGTACAATATCAAATTACGTCCATATCTAAGTTACCGCAGAATTAAATAAATTGTTGGTATCAAAAGTCATCAAATATTTATCGATTTATCATTGGCAATTTTTTCTATCGCCCTAGAATTTTGAAATCAATTATAATAATGGTATGATAAAGTTTGCCGGCTTAAAAAAAACTGAACAAACCGAGGCAGTAAAAAAAACATAATTAAAAAATGATCTATATAATGTTATAATATATTCAAAATAATTTTACATTCTGGGTTCATTAAAAATAAATCAACTTTATAATAAATTTTAAAGGCTTCAATAATATATTTTTGAGTTTCGGATTATAGGTTTGGGTTTCGGAGTTTCGATTTTTTTAAAAAAATCTGAAACAAGTTTTGGATTAGAACTCTTCCTAAACTAGTTTCAGATAGGTTTCGTTTTGACGCCATGTTTGTTCTGAGACAAGTCTGATTAACTCGTAGTAACGCGAAAGCTCAGGCTTTGAATACTTTTTGAGTTATTAAGAACTACTGCGCTATTTTTGAATAACATCGTTTACAACCTTATTTTTTATTCACAATTCGCTCTAAATATTGCTTGCAATCTCGTTCCCAAAACTGCTCACAATTTTGTTCACAATATGCTCACAATATTGCATGTTAATATTTACTTACAATTCCCAAAACCAGGGGCCAACAATAACCGGTTCATACAACAAACAATAATTGGGTGCAAATTTGCATCTCCAAGCCTCTGCCACAGCTCAGAGCCTTGTAATTTCAGATGACTTGGGTCACTGGAGTCTTCTGGTGTTACCAATTTGCTTTAAAGTCACGGGTTAAAATTTTAACCATGATACCAGCTTAAATAATTATTAAAATACAGTTAGCTGAATCTGGTTCATTATAACCTGATTCCAGTATAAACAGGTTTAGTATATCCAGAGTCGACTGTATATAGTCATGATGCCATATTACCAGTAGAGACTGTTATACCTACGTACCCAAATGAACCAACCTCAAGATTTTCTTTGAATCAATTTGGAGAGCCTTGAAAATACCCGAAATCAAGCCCAAGAAAATGTTAAAAAGGCTCAAAACAAACAAAAGGCTTATCATGATCAAAAAAGGATTGAGACTTACCAAATTGGTGATAAGGTTATGCTGCATGAGACTTCTTTGGATACGTCATACAGTAGTAAACTCACACCATTCTTGGACCATACTATATACATGAAGATATGGTAATGGATTTATAAACTAAGAACCATAAAAGCCGCTTTAAATAATAAGCCACAAAAAGTGAAAGAGTTCTTAAGAAACGAATCCATGGAAACAGGTTGAAACGATATATCGAACAAACGCGGGATCCGATTCTTATAAATATTCTAATGATTAATATTACCTAAAGTTATTGTTAAAAAAAAAATTAATTAATTAATTAAATAAATTTTTTATGGCTACGAAATTAGAAATTAATGCCAAGTTCCTGGATTGCATTATAAAGCTGCAGCGAATGATAAAGGGGACAAGGATAGCTGAGATTCGGGTGATGGCTACTGAAACTTCTTTTATTAATAATCAGGGAAAACCCGTTAACCTTAGTTTATTAGAAGGGAGCATCACTAACCCTTCTAATCGGGCCATGGAATCCTACTTGAGTGATTTACAACGAATAGATATTTCTACTCGACTCCCAGACCTTGCCCCTGAAGGAACTTTGACTGAAAAACTGACGCTATATGTGAAAAAATTCTTTCTGGCGAATGCAATCAAGTAGACCTTCTTCAGCAGTATTATTATCTAGGGGAATGTCTCGTGGAAATCGCAAGGAGTTTCAAAGGGACTAGTCAGAGTGTAACAGCTCATGACGAACTTCAAAATAGAATTGGAGGCAATAAAGGGAAAGAAGTTTGGAGAGTCGCTCTTAGAGCTTACCAGCTATATGATGTACGAGGATCCTATAACCTCCTGGAAAATAAATATATTACAGCCCATGCCCTTTACCGGATGAATAAAAAAAATTTCAAATTGTTATTAGATGAGGCTCGGAAGGTTAGAGCTCAAGAACTTTCTGAATTTTTTAATGAGTCCTTCGCGGGAGCTCAGGAATAAGGAGGGGAATATGTCACAGTTTGTGACATAAAATGCAGGTTTATAGATTTGATTATTTATCCCATGGGTACTATGTAACAACCCGTGTTTTTTTTTCTAAGTTATTCAACCAGTCTATATGAAAATCATATGACACATGATTTTCATATAGACCGGTATGATTTCGTCTTTAAAAATTTTTGTTTACAGTAAATCCTAATTAAAGTTAAAAGATTGTGAACTAAGTTCACGATTATGTAATCAACTAAACTTAGTATACCAGGAACGTAAGTGTATAGCATCCACTTATTTGCGCGGGTAATACAAGCTCCTGGAGAGGAAATAGCCAATCGGAGAGTGCAAAATTTGACTATTCCGGATCAGTCCAATGAAGAATTTGAACAAGCGTAAAAGAAGAAAAAAGCGAAAATACGCAAAAACTAATGTTTAAATCGATCTTGGTGCACTAATTAAAAATGACAGAAATGAAAATTTACTTATATTAAACATCACTCTAACCTTATAGCCTCTAATGTTAAGACTCTAACCCTAAATTTTTGTTTCACGCACTTAGTTTATTTACAAAATCAGATTTTCATTTTTGGATTGTGTTACTCGCGCAAATAAGTAAAATGAAGTAAATCGAAGGCAAAATCTTAAAGCTGATTGGTGTACATTTTTTCTCATGATCATTACCTGTTTTATGTAACATAAAATTTCTAATTTTAGAGAGAGGCTAAAGCGAAGTAAAATTTAGTTAGGAGGTTTATATATTTATATCAAGAATGCGGCGGTTTATGCAGCATGTAGATCATATATTAACTTCCATATCATTTGTAATACTTCATTACGATCAATGGCTTACCATTTAAAGTAAAATCGGGTTTAAATTTTAGCCATCTTTTATTAAAAAATGATTCATAATACCAGTACGATCACATGAAATGTGAGAGGGATGGTCCGTTTAACTTTTTTAAAAATCCTTTTTTGTTGGAATAATGATTTTCATTTATTCACAATTACAATATACCAGTACGATCACATAAAATGGTTTAATTAATGTTTTTGAGCGTGGCCTATGCTGATTTTCGCAGAATCCTTTTTTAGTAGAAGTAATGGTTTTCATTTATTCATTTTTGGGGTCGTCTAAAGCCATGTACCCACGTGACATTTTCGTATAAATCAACCAAACGGAGTCACAAAATTTTGTTTACACAGATTAGCCCGAAGAAGTCAAAAAACAAAAAAAAAACGCAAGAACATAAAAATGGTATTCTAAACCTATCTTGGGCCATTAATAAAAATATGTCAGAAAGGTAATTTTCCTGTATGGTCCTAAACCTAACCCTGACTCTAATGCTAAACAATCTCTGATACGAATTTTAACTAAAATTTCAAAAAATCACATGGGTAAATGGCTTTAGCCATCCTCCATTTTTGGAAGGAGTCAACATTTTTACATATAGTTCGTCCATTTAAATGTTTTAATTTGTTACTTCATGTTTAATTATTAGCTGTAAGTAAGTTAAAAAGGTAGTTTTCTAAAAGTTCTTCCGAATTTACCCTTACCTATTATACAATCGATCGTTCAATGACAAACCGATCCTTCACTACCCGAAAATACCAAAATGTTTCAACAAGCAGATGAAGAATTTTAATGTATTTTATTAATTTTTTATTCACTAAAAAAAATTTTATTTAAATATTTAAAATATTAATTTATTTTTTTATTTTTATATTATTATCACGTTTTTAATGTTCAACGTTTAAAAATTCATTTAAGAGTAGTCTTGAATGTGCCGAAGGTTCCAAAAGATAATAGGAGAGCTTGAGCTTGAAGAATTAAATTCTTAAATGTTTTCATACTTGATATCTTTATGAAACTGGTCAAGGCACAGCCATTTAATACACTTGTTATTGTAGTTCTGCAATTTGAAAATTTTTTCAGTTATTGTGATGTTACTGTTTCTTGCATTCGATTTATATTTTATTTTTTTTAAATAAAAAAATAAATAGATCAACTATTGGAAATAAAGTTTAAATTACTACAGTAGCTGAAGTTTATTGAATGACATGTTGCATGGGTTGTTACATCGTACCCATGGGATGAATATCAGTGAACACGGTGCATTCCACAGATTAATAGTAAACCAAGTGGACGAAGGAAACGTGATTTTACTATTAATCTGTGAAATACACAGTATTCACCGATATCCATTAAATAACAAGTATTTATTTATTCGTTTATTTATTGTTATTATTTTATTATTTGATTGTTTCTTTAAATGATAATCACATGATGACATGTGAGCAATTTCGTGAACAATATTGTGAGCAATATTGTGAGTGTATTGTGAACAATATAGTGAGCGAAATTGAGAGTGAAATTGTGGGAAATGCTGAAGGAATTGAGGGGAACTAAACGATGTAGCGCAGTAGTTCTAATAAATTAAAATGTATATAAAGCCAGAATTTTTTGCTTTAAAAAAATTTCCTTCAGACTTCAATGTCTTTAAATAGTTTTAAATAAGAACTGGTTGCTCCAGATGTTATAGAGTTTACTTACGATATAGTATTTAATATCTTTGTTACCTACCCGATATAATATAATTTATTTTTTTTTAACCTTCGTTATATTTCAATAATCATCTTTAAGAAATTCGTTATCCTTGCAAATCATTGTAGTTACCCAAATATCGCTAATTTCCTTTGATCCATCATTTTATTCCCTTAACTTGTTTATTATCATTTCCGCATCATCTATTTTTAAATAAAGTACCCCTTTCGCATCAAAATTAAACTGATCACTACCTTCCATTTTAATCTAAGTAATTGATAATTGTGATCCTGATCTAGCTATTTTGTGACATCATATTACTTGCTCGTCTCTGTGAACAATATATTTAACCCACAAGCTTACTATTAGAGCTAAATCGGACGGTACTAATCAATTTCTCCTGAATAATATTAACAGTAGTGATAGTAATTAAATGTATATGTATTGTAAAAATATATTTCTTTTATAAAAATGTTATAAATATACAAACAAACTTACAAAAAATATTACCTTTAATAAAGATAATGAAAACATTTTCTGAAGAAGAAGTTGAAATCAATACTGAACAAGTGGTAAATTTTATTATTGTTTCATATAGAGATGTACCTTATATAAGATAAACTATGTATTTAATTAAACAAATTTTAGCATATATTTGAATTATTATATAAAAGCATAACTTGTACAAAAATTTTGTATAAGATATGCCAAATTATTTCACAAAAGATGCATCTCAAGTTTATATAATATGTGAATTAAATATTTAATATTTAATTTATTAATTTTAGTTAGATTTTGATAATTCTATAAGCATTGAAAAAAATGAAGAAATTAAAGAAGAAACTGTTGCATATCTTACTGCTCGTTTAGCTATTAATGCTAATAATATATATTATTTTACAGTTTTAGTTGAATATCCTTCAACAAGTCCACAAAATGACAAAGGGCTATCTGGTTTTGCTACAGTTTATAAAGTTCTTAATATTGAAGATTATATTAACAATAATGAACAAGATCTAAATCAAGAACAAGAACTAACTCAAGAGCAAATTCAAAGAGAAAGGCAAATACAGGAAAAGCTAAAAAAAAAGGCATATGCAGTATTTCAGGATGTAAGTTATTTATCTTTGATATTCTTATAACAAACTTTATAATTATTTTAAGATAAGTATAGGTATTATAGCATACACATAGTAAATTGTGATCTAGTAATCAGAATCAGGTGGTTTTACTACAAAAGTTACCTGTACTATAATACCCATACTTATCTTATATTAAAATTTTTATATATGCTTTAATATTAAGATTAAGTATAGATAATACAATACTATACTATACTTAATAATTTAAATTAAATAAATGTATATAAGATTGGTTAAAAAATATAATATTTTTTGATTAGATATATATTAATATATATAATATATATTTCTGTATTTAGATTCAGTATAGTCTAGGCTCTGGTGGTCAAACCAAAGTTAAATGTCCTTTTTTTGATAATATAACTGTAACCAAAGATCAGAGAAAGTGTCAAGGTGTTACAATTTGTCCCCATATTGATGATCAAATTAAATTAGCAAAACATTGTGATGTTGATTTTGATTCTGAGGTTTTTAAAACAGTTAAGAGTGGATTATCAAATAGATCAATTTATACAAATACACTTGCGTATATATTTTTTAAAAGAATACATTATTTTACTAACACTTATTTTGTAGTTACAATACTTCAACAACTATTAATTCACAGATATTTAAATTACAAATAATTATTTCACTAACATGTCTATTTTACTGACATATTATTTTACCAATACTTAATTTACTGATACTTAATTTACCAACAAGCTTTATTAACTACAAATTGGTCCAATTATATTATATTAAAACTAATACAAATCTAAGTATTTAATTATATGATTGGATTTCTTGTACTTCAAACTATCTGAATTAAGCTTTTTAGTATTAATTGTCAAAAAATTAAGTATAAGTAAAATAAATATGTTGGTAAATTAATTGTTAGTAATTTAAATATCTGTAAAATAAACTTGTTGGCAAAGTAATTGTTAGAGAATTCTTGTATCTACAAAAAAAGCATCAGTAAAATAAATAAAATAGTTTTAAAAAATAGAATATAACTAATTAAATATTATATTATTTAAGATTTTACCTTGCTATAATTAAAAAGACATGTCCAAAAACTTTACCTAATAGTTCATCATGTACTGGTTTGCCAGTTTTAAGAAAAATTAAAGAAAATACTTTAACACAATATAAAGCTAATTCAAATCAAAGCAATAGTCGAACTTCATTAATATTACAATGCAAAGATGGTTACTTTATTGGATGCAGTTTATGGTCTAATGGAGATAGCTACCATCGATTTATTCAAGTACCTGAATCATGTGATGTTAGTTTAATTCGGAGTCTTTTAAATAGAGAGTCATTTGATAGATCATTAATTAAAGACAAGTGTTGTACTGTACTACCAAATACAACACACAAAAAGTTTTGCTATAAGTATATTACAATTTTGTTTAAAAAACAGTATACAGTAAAAATTTTCTAAATACATACTCAATTTGGATTCAAATCTATATGTGATTTTATTGTTTTCTAAGTGCATACTATTAATATTGGTTTCTGTAGATTATATTTAGAAAGCCTGTATATTAATATATTAATGCTTTAAATTTATGTTTAATATATAATATATTAACAAAATTTAAATTTTTTAAAGCTTTTCCCCATCTTGATGAATTTAATTGCCCATATGAAGCACAATTGGAAAATATGCCATGTGAAGTTAAATTTTATAGATTTATATCTATTAATTTAATAGAGTGTCCTTTCGTAGTATTACTTTGTATTGGAGAACAAACACATCCACCACCACCACCAAATAATGTGCCAAAAGCTATTTAGGATCGATTTAAAACTTTAATTGAAATAGCTTCAATGGATTTAGAGCATGTTACACCATGAAGATTAATATCAGGTATTATTTTTATATGATTAAAATTAATTATAAAATACATTAAAATATTTTAAATACAAAAATATTAATTACTAATTATAAAATATAAAATATAAATAAATATTTTAATTTAGGAAATTTAATTAAAAGTTGTTTTGGAAATGAGCTATTGCCAGAAATTCATATATCTTTAAATAATTTAGATCATCTTTGTTATCTTGTTTCTAAAGTTCAACATTCAATTTATCCACACGGGCAGGGTATATTAGGTTTAATTCATGCTTTCTCCTCTAATTTGAATAATATTCGAGAATATATTCAAAGAATTGGTAAATTATAAAATATTTTTATTTTATACTAGTTATTAGGCCTGTTATTTAAATAACAGAACATATCAATTATACAAAAGTTATATAATATGAACTAAAAATTTGTAATAGATATGTTATATTAAGTTAAAATTTGTATTAAATTAAAAGATAATAATTATACTATTACCTATATTTTACTCTTAAATTTTTAATTTAATACTAATTTTAATTTAGTATATAATATATATAATATATATATTAATTTTTAATTTATTATAATATATATAGCATTTTTTGAAGATGGTCATGTTTTTATATTGTGTATGAATAAGAATATGGCAACAAAACTTTTGCATGCTCAATATATTCAAATTGATTTAACATTTAAAAGTGTTCAAGGAAAAATTAATGAATTTGAATTTAATGAATTTGATTTGGATCATAATATTAGTTAAGTAAATATATATTATACAATATATATTTAATTATTTATATATTATATTGCTAATTTTATATTTTTTAGTACTTACATATGCTCGAATTTATACAAATATTTAAACTGCAACTGCTTATCAGCGTATGTTCAAAGCAGTAATTGAAACTGTTAATGAGCTTTGTAAACCAAATATTCAAATTAAACATATTCATAATAATGGTTGGAGTGTTATTCTTGGTGATCTAGATATTGCACAAGCAAAAGGTCTTGGACTTGCACTTGCAGATTTAGATTCAACTAAAGACTGGGAAACTCATTTAACATATATTTTTAAATCTTGCCATGTTCATTATAAAAGGAAAGTATATTTAGAATTTTTAGTTATTTTAAGTTACCTTCATTTAGAAATGAGAAAAATATATATTTTATAATAATATACATATAAATATATATTAATAAATATATATAATATAATTTGTTTATAAAATATCACATCTTTTATACTTATTTATTTTCTTTTAGAATTTTTTGAACTATTTGCATTTCTATTTCTTATTATACTCAGCATTATGCACTCTTATCTAAATTATATATACTTTAATTTTCTTAAATGGATAAAACCTATCTTTATTTTTATTATAAAAAAATAATTTATTATTTATTAAAAAATTTACTATATTGAAATAATTTTATATAACTATCTATATTAAGATTTTAATTAGTTTTTATTTATCTAGAGTTCATTATAATGAGAATAACTTGTATTAATAATAATATAATTAATATAATTTTTTCATTTTTATAGAAATATTTTAAAGTCAAAACTTTCAGATAATTTAAAAAATTTAATGTATGAACTATTGGTGGCTAATAAAGAACTAGTAGTTGATATATTCCAAGAATTTAGTCTATCAGATGAAGATGGTGCCTTAGGTATATAAAGTTTTATTATATATTCTAATAAACAAATACTACAAATATAGCTATTAAGTTTTTTTAAAAAAAATATAGAATAGGGAAATTATTATTCAAATTTATAGAAATTAGCTTCTTTAAATTATTATTATTCAAATATTGCTGAAGAAGATTGGTGCAATGCAGGAGAAAATACAAATACTGCTGAAGCTGAACATGCTGATGCTAATCGAGAAGGAATTCAAATGAGTTTATTGCTTGCAATTAGAAAGTTTGTATTTAATTCTTATTTTATTTATATAAGTATGCAAATAGAAAACTCTGTCATTGGGCTTTTAATTATATTTTGTGTACAGTT
The DNA here is from genome assembly GCA_003550325.1 of Gigaspora rosea. Taxonomy (NCBI): domain Eukaryota; kingdom Fungi; phylum Glomeromycota; class Glomeromycetes; order Diversisporales; family Gigasporaceae; genus Gigaspora; species Gigaspora rosea. Next base: position 51,585 of record QKWP01000660.1, read on the forward strand.
AGGCATCTATGGAAATCTATCATTTTAATAGATTTTCCATAGATAGTTAACTGTATATAAAATATAATTAAAAGCCCAATAACAGGTTTTCTTTTGGGCAGCACTTATATACTATAGTTAAAAATAGAGTTAATAATAATAAGATTTATAAATGCTTTGAACATTAATGAAGTTTGTTATCTTTGTTTAATATAATTAAAAATATATATAGAGGAAAATGGTTAGATGAACATCGATTTGCAATGTGTGAATGTCAAGATAAATATAGTATCCCCAAAACTGGACGTTCGTTAGGACCTATAGTTAAAGCCACTAAGTCTATTAAAAAATTTGGTAAAAACTATACTTAAACAATATATGTATTCTGTATATATTAATATTAATTATTAATATATAACTATTATATTTATTAGAAACTTCAAAACGCAAAAAACAGGTGTCTATAAACAAAGGACCTTCAAATTCTAATGTGGCTATAGAAAACAATAAAGAATTAAATGATTTGGATGCTGAAATTGCTAAACGAGAAAAATTGCAGAAACTTGAACTAATTGACTATGAATTTCAGCACCAAAAAAAAATGTTAGATATTGAAAAACAAACAAAAATAGCTAATCTTCGTGCCCAAGAATTAGCAAATATTGAAAAAGAAAAGGCTTTGGGTATTAATAAGGATTGAGTTTTATTATTGAGATGCGTATAAGTTTGCTGCTTATATTTTTGGTTTCAAAATATATATTTATAACTATTATAACATTAAACTTTTAAAATAAAATTAAAATATTTTTAAGTAAAATCGCAAAATCATTATTTGACTTACCCATTTTATTGCCTATTTTTATTTACAATGCACCCTCTCTAAACACTCAAATTCCAGTTAAAATTTATAGAGAGGATGCAATAGTGCACACAACTTGAAAAACATGGCAGGTTTTACTGTAAAAGCACAAATTTTTGAAGTTTTTTTTTAATTCGATTTTTTTTATCAGTCAACAGTAAATTGAAAGTCATTTTAATTTTTGGATCTGGCAAAGATCGGTTTTGAGAGGTTCAAAGTAATTCTGCAATAATGTTTTCAAATCTGTAACCTCTCAATACCAACACAAAATATGAGGTTTTGAGAGGTTCAACGGTAATAGATTTTTAATATAAGTTATTAAACGTAAAAGTGGCAGTAAAAAACCTCGCTAATATTTATTTAATATAAAAATTAGTTTAAATCTCTCTAATATTTATTTAATGTCATTCGAAAATATTTTGGAATGGCGAAAATATTTTAGACATTCTAAAATATATTCGGCACCTAAAATAATTTATGCCGCCTAAATTATTTTTGACCTTCTAAATATTTATGATTTAGTCTGCCTAAAATAATTTAGCCATTTAAATTTACGTCAAAGACAAAATAATTTATACACCCATGTATAGTAACAACCCATGCGTCACTCTTTACTAATTATTTAAACTTTTTATATCGCTATTATTTTCGCTTGTTCGTAAAAATTTTATTTTTTTCTCTTTTTAAATATCGAGCAACAATCCCAATGTTTTATTTGTTGTGACCATAAAAAAAAATCTTCAAACAATTTGTAGATCAGTTTCGATAAAAATAGGTCTTTAACATGTAGAAACAATTCAATGGACTATTTTAAATAAACACATTTATTTTTTTTTGAAACTTTTATGCAACCTTACAAGGAAAAAAATATTCGAATTTGAATTCAAGATTACTGTATAAGAACTTAAAAATGTTTCTCGAACCCATTAGTTTTTCGCCCGACAATTAAAAATTTTAAAAATCTCCAATTATGGGATATTTAAAAATTACCAATATTATCTTTCGCCGACAATGAAATTTTAAAATAATCTAACTGAATATAATCTTCGCACGGTTACAAAAATTTTAAAAATCATTCGACCAATATCGTCTTCACCCAAGTAAAAAATCTTAAAATAACCTGACTAAATAAAGTTTTTCACCAGCTATGAAAATTTTAAATATTCTACTGAAATATAGTATAAGGATCTTAAAATAACCCGATAAAATATAGTCTTTGCTATAAGAATGAAAAACTATCAACAAGCTAAACAAAGTCTTCACCCACTATAAGAATTTTAAAAACTACCAGCTATGAAAATTTTAACGAAAGTAAAGATTTTGCCTTTTATGAATATAGTTCATTCGCACAGGTATATATTTTCATATAAACCCGTGCGAATAAGCTTTCAAAAAAAGCATGGGTTGTTACATAAAACCCGTACGATAAATGTTCCTTATTATACTTTTATTCGCAAGATTTCGTTAACATATAATAAATAAATAGAATCAGCGAGCATTGATTCTTTCATTTTTGATATATTATCAAAATTTAACGTTAACGTCTACAATAAAGAAAAATTAGTATGATATAAACATTGAAAAATATATTATGTGTGAAGGCTTATACTTATATTAAAGATATCTAGCCCGCTTATCAGTGAAATTATTCAAGGAAACAAATATATAATGATAAAAAAAAGACTGTAAAAATTGTATAACTACCAGATCCGTATCGTATGGTATGGTGTAGATTTTATAAAATCGTACCATACTGTTCTGCTAATATATATAGTTAATATAATAGCAGATTAGTATGGTACGGTTTGACAAAATTGTATCTATACCATACTGATCTGGCATGTCATACCATACTGATATTCTGTAATCCCTTCCAACACTAATGACGAAGTCTTCCTCAGTTTTAGTACTTCTGTTTCGGCGACGTCATTCATTGGAGTCTTTTTGCATTGTCAGTCACATTCTGAAAAATTGCGACTTCGACACCAACTACGACAACAAAGTCCATAAATATACCGACTTCAAGAGCGATGATGGTTAAGTTGTGTTCTAATAAAAGAAAGTTCAGTTAAGATAAATATTGTAAATAAAAAAAAAACAGAGAAAAAAAAAGCTACTTATCTTATCCCAAGCAAAGATGATCTAGATCTAATTTAGATCCAAATCTAGAGACGAACCTATTAAATAAATAAAAAATAAAGAAATAAATATTAATTAAAATAGAAATAAGAAAAAATTATAAAGAAAAAAATAATTAAAAATAATTAAAAAAAAATAATTATAAAAAAAAATTAATTAAAAATATAATTATTAATAATAAAAAAAATTCGCAATTATTATCATTTAACTCTTCCGATCGATCACTTGTCCAAAATTTTAAGCAAATGAAAAACAATATTTTTATTAGTAAAAGACGAAGCAGATATAGTACTGGTTTTTATAAAGGTCAACCTTTTTTGTTTAACTCTCAGGAGACTCCTTTATATATTCGGCAAGCAAGCCAGAAGCATCGGTTGTGCAAGATAACTGGCAGTGTGTGCCCTTGATACAAGAAATTCTGGTGGAGATACAAACATTTCTTTCTTCATCGACGAAGGTGTTATATTTTGGCTAGGCGGTGAACTAAGAAATGAGTTTTTCAACACACTCTCTAAAAGTTTTGGCTACAAAAACACATTTTACCATACTCCTGCTATCATATTCTCGCTNTAAATTATTATTAATTATTAAATAAAAAAAAGTGTTTTTTTAATAAAAAAATTGAAAAATTTTAAATAAAAAAATATTAAATAAATAAAAAGAATAAAAAAAAATAAAAAAAATTTTAAATTAAAAATACGTAATATAAAAAAAATTTTAATAATAAAAAAAAATTAAAATAAAAAATAACAATAATATGACCTGAGTTATGAAATAGAGAAACCTGCTATGATCATTGCATGAGGGTTTTTATATATTAAAAAACAATAAAACGCAAATTTCACAATAATAATAATAATAAACAAAAAAAAAGATACGTACATATGCAATATAGTAGGAATAAAAAACGTGCTTTTTTTACTTTATTTATTTGTTTATTTATTTTTGTTTTTTGAAAATCGAAATACTCATGCATGTACTTTCAAAACAAAGAGGCAGACCAAATTTATACTAAAAATATACAAATTAAACCTTTACATATAGAATTTTGATATACAAATACACAAATTAAAAATCTAATCTTTTTAATAATTTTTTAAAAGAATACACAAATGTAAATCTTACTTCATTTAATTTGTCTATGATGGCAACGCATTCTCTGACCTGACCTATCTATGTATATTTCGGGGTCCTCTCCTGTCTTTCTTTAATCTCATTAGTATATTTTAGTCTTTTGATTTGAATTTTTTCCCAGGGCCTTTCTAATATACTGTTCAATATTCGTTTTTCTTTCTTATCTGCTATCCAAATCTTCTCTCTACATATCCTCTAATTTCTTTTTCTTTCTCTCTCTGCATCTCTATTATTATTTTTCTTTCCAGAATTTTAATCCAAATTCAATCCATTCATCTGTCCAGTAGGGTCATTAATTCATTATTACTATTTGCTTCTGCAATGAGAAAGTTCTCGTTGCCTCTTTCTTGTTCATCTATTCTGTTTCCTCATTCTGACAGAGCTCTTCTTGCTAACTTTCTTATCGCTTTAATCCATTTGTATCTAGTATTCCAGATTACTAATTTTTTCTTTTTCTCAAATAGTTTTTAATTTTCCTTTATTGTAACATTTTATATGCAGAGCTTTATTAATCCATTCCACAACATGTTTCTATTGCTATTTATTCCTTCCTCTGCTGTTTTTTTACTTTGCTTCACGATGGTAGTCTTCTTTGTTTTGTTCAAGTTTTCTGTAATGTAACTATCTAAGAGCCTTGCAAAGTTTTTTCAGTTCTCTTTATTGGCTTTTTCATATAGGTATATCTTTCTTTCTTGAGTGTTTGCATTGTTCTGCTTGTTTCTAGTTCTTGTTCCCAGGATGGGTTTGGTAAAGATATTAGTTCAGATCAACTGATGATAACTATCAGAGCAAAATTCCATATTCTCAATATTACTATCACATACTAAACTTTTGAGATCAGCATCTACCCAAATGTAGTCAATTCTGAAGCTCGATTTTCTATTTGTCCAAGTATAGATTGATGTAAAAGGATTAATTATTCTGTAAGTATCTGCAAAGTTGATCTTTTTTAGCTATTTACTAAGTGAGAATTTGTGTATCTCTCCTCCTTATTCATTAACTCTAAGTTTAGTTGGTTCTCTTTCATGTTTAGATCCTTAATAATCATTCAAGATCTTTGTTCTTTCTTGCAATAATCGTGAACTATTCTTTTTTGATTCTCCTTCTGTGCTTCAGGCTTATTAGAGGACATGTATATTATCCAAGGGATAAATTTTACACCCTTAAAAAGAAGTATTCATCTTAAAGAGTACATATCTGGGTGTCACATAATGCTACGTGTTTCTGCTAATTTTTGTGAATGAGGATTGCTACTCCTGAACCTTTTTCTTCTCAATTCGTTTGTGTGTTCCATATATCTTATAGTCCTTGAGATTGACTTTATCAAACTGAAATTCTTTGTTCCTAATATTAGTTTCCGTTAGTTCTATAATGTCATCATTCTCTCATATACCAAAGTCTATTATTTCCTATATCTTAAATATATTATCCCTAAGTCTATTAATATTTGATGACCCAATTTTAAAAAATCTCTATTTATTTCCTCCAATTTCTTTTGCATCTGCTAGAGTTACCTCTCACTTCCAGCATTCTGTAATTTAACTAGGGTGCTATTTAGGATCATACTGGTAGGAGCGCTCCTCCCTTTGCTTCGATTTTGTCCAAATGAGCTAGAATTCCCTCCAGTACATCACTTTCCAATCTGTATGTTGAATCATTTGTTAACTTGGATTGAGGTGTGTTTTTAATTTTTGATTTCTTCCATTTTATTTGATAAGTTTCCTTTGTGATTTACTCTAAATAGGCTTGAGTATTGGATTGTGCTCATTCCAGGTAAGGGCTTCTAGGGCATTTTTCTATTTTCATCTCCTTTGTTAGAGGGCTCTTGTCCAGTACTCTCGTTGCTCTTCTGGGAATTTGAAACTCATTCCAGTTTTGTATTATAGTAGTACACTATTTTTTTGCTGCATTTCTGAGGTCTTCTTTTAATTTGAAATATATAGTAGCCCATTTGCACTGATTACCATTACTGTTACTACTTATGTATACTGCCTTGGCTTTTATAAATCTCAGTTGTTTGACTAGTGAACTTTCTGTTGCCAGTTTTGGTAAATTGCTTATAGATAATCTATATTTCTTTCTTTCTAACAATTTATCTTTTTTATATTCTTCTGGCGTAATTCTGAGTGTTTTGTTATTTTTGAATTGGATAGCCCAACTTGTTTTCAGCACCTTTAGCCTTGAGTCCACCGATGTATTAATCTTTATAAATGCTGATTTTGTTTTTTTTGAGTACTTAACTCTTTCTATATATGCTCTACTATAGTACGATAGACAGTCTTTAATTTTGTGAGCCTGGATCTCCAGTGGTATGTCCCATAGTGTGAAAGTGTACATATTATTGGGTTGATATGCTTTTTTAAAGAAGTATGATTCTGAGTTTCTTGGTGCCCAGTCTGAAAAGTAACATGTTTCCTCTTTACATTTTTTTCTTTTACTTTTTGTTGTTGTAATCATCTCGGGGATACTTTCTGTTTCGATATCAATATAGTATTTAAAATTCAGATCTAAAACTATATGCACAGTGTGCAAGAATTAAAAAGGGATTAAGTGCACAAACAACCAACCTGTTGCACATGTGTGCATGTAAAAAAAATTTTTTCATGCATATTTATTTTTATCACACATGTCTTCATAATATTTGCTGCTATTAAATGTAAATTCGCTCTTTAATTATATTAATATTGAAAATCTATTTCAAGTGCACTTTATAAAAATACTACAATTACCTTTTTGAATCTTAGTAGCAATATGATTTCTAATAAAGGTGCAAAAATATTAGCTGATTCGCTTTGTAAAAATACCTTTTTGACTCATTTAAATTTTAATGAAATTAAATTGGTTTTGAAGGTTTAAATACATCAACAAAGGTCCTTGGCAAAAATTTGACTCATACCCGTTTGAATATTTATTTTGATTGTTGCATGCGAATATTCTATGATTACATTATCGCAATGGTTTGTTATAGATTATTACTACATTTTTGAGACTTTTTTAAAATGAATTAATAAAAAAAATCATTATTCCTTACCAAACTAAAATTTGATATGATTATACTTATTTTATAATGGCCTCAATTCAGCATCAACTCCAATAATTAAAATAAAAATGATCTGTAATATTATGCTTAGTACGTTCCTGGTTTTAGCGTGACTGCATCGCACAGCTACTCTAATTTATTTCTGTCTACTTACAAACATTTACTATTGATTATTCATATATTACTGTATTATTTATAGTAATAGCAATAGTAATTGCTTAAATTAGAAAAGTAGTAGATTTGCAAATTACAAATTATTATCATTATAACTAATATCATTAATATATATTAATAATATATTTTGTGCATTGAAATTTAAAGTTCTCTTATGCACATAATTTTTTGTGCATAAAAATTTAAAATTTTTTGTTGCACATAACTTTTTGTGCATTATTTTTATAAAAGTTTAGATGCACATTTGCGCACTTAACTTGTTAAAATTTTATGCACATAAAGACATATATATGCACATGTGCATCGTGTGCATGCCAATTTTAAACACTGTGTCCATATCAGAATTTTTCCTTTTTGTTGTATACAAAGGGTTGTTCTGTTTAGTAAACTGATCTTGGTCACTTTCACTCAGTATGAGGTTACTGGGTTCGCCTGTGTATACAATTTCTATTTTATTTTCCCCTATTACTTCTACTTTTTGCAATTGACTTTTGAAGGAAATACATCCATTTTGACTTAATATCTCTTCAATTTCATAGTCTAAAGTACCACATTCTTGTTATAGCAAAATTTTTTTGTATTTGTCTAAAGTTGATCCTTCATGTGACCTATATATTCCCAAATCTCCCTACTTACTTATCGATTCTGTTTTCTCTGTAACTAAGTATTGTGTTAATGAATTCTTTCTCTTGTATATATTCTGTTGAGTAATCTCTCCAATTAGTTTGGGTTCTAATTTGAGTTTTCTCATATATGTATTCTCTTTGTACTGTATTTTATTGTTGTCTCGTTACATTTTGATACGTCTTGATCTATAAATTTACTCTCTTCTTCAAAGATTTCTTAATGTGCTGATTGTTTATAACTAATGTGATCATATTTCTTTATTGCCTTTCGAATAATCATAACTAAGCTGGGGTTACTTAATCTAGCTATAAGGCCACTCGTTTATCTTTCTTTAGTATATCTCGTTGTTGTTTGATTAATACTTCCACGATTTGAGAAAATTTTCTTTTGAATAAATTTTGATTTTCTTTAAGTGTATTTATTTTGGTATCTTCTTCGATTCAGAGTAGTTATATAGATGTTTGATCACCTTCTATTTGTTTGTTTACTTCTAGTTTCCTGCTTGTCCTGATTAGCATGATGTAAATTTGTTTTGATTGGTCAAAAAAATGATTGATATTTTATAAATAACATATCTTGATAGGTTAAAACTAAAGATTACCTCACGTTATCTTGCGATACCCCTTTATAGTTTTTTTGTAAAACCGATTGACTGATTGATAATATCTAACACTTTATAACTTGCTCATGTAAATTTAGAAACTTTTAATCGAAAAAACTGTAGATTTTTATTAGCTGTTTCATTTTAAAATGCCAAAAATTTAATATAATATCTTTGTATTACATACTGGCATTGTCAAAATCGCTTCTAGTAAAAGTTGGTAGAAAACTTGATCATACTTGATCCCAAACCTTTACATAAAAGCTATTCTTCTAAAAAACAATTTGGCGAAATTTTAGGTAACCTTAATTATAAAAAATTTTGACTTGATCCTATTTGATTAAATATTCTATTGTAAACCAATATAAAAAGTTGTGTAATAGTGCTTTTCAATAGAAAATAAACAACCAATAAAAACCAACTTCCACCATACTGTCCTGATCCTGAACATGATAATGCTTGTTGTTGTTTACTTCCAAATACATGTTTATTTGCAGAGCCAATGATTTTCTGTGGCGCTATTGGGTCAATTTTGTCCATACTAATTTATATATTCTGCAAGTCAATTATGTAAATTCTGCAAAATTTCCATGATAACTTTATCAATTTTGTGAGTCAATTTTGTAAATTCTGCACGATTTCTGTGGTAACTTTATCAATACTCTAATAATTTTTATTTAAAATTTTACCAATAAAAGTATAAAAATATATATACAAAATCAATAAAATGTAAAATAAACAAGATAAAATAAAAAAATCGATAATATATAAAAAAAATCAATAAAAAAAATTCGATAAAAAAAAATCAATAAAATCGATAAAAAAAATTCAATAAATTTTTTTAAATATTACGTCATTTAATTATTAAAATATAGCATATTTAAACTTTGTAATGATTTTTCATTCAAACTTTGCTGATTATTATCTAAAATTGTATTGTATTTTGAGAAACTTTTTTCTACTGCACAAGATGAAACTAGTAACCAAATATAATCAAATGCAATTTCTAATAGTTGAGGAAAAGTATCGGCCATATTTGACCAAAATTCATTTAATGCAATTTCTTTAAAAACTGCATCATATGTTAATTCACAATAAATTGACCATTCGTGCAATAGTTTGTTTGATGGATTCGCCAATTCTGGTATAATGAAATACTTGTGAATATTCTTTTTTGTAATATTATCAAGATGGAAAAATTTGGGATCAAATACTTGACATGCAGAAAACAATGATCGACTAGGATAAGAAGGAATATGGGCAGCGAATTTTTGATATGCGGCATTAAAGACATTATGAAAAATAGGATAAAAATCAGCTGGCCGAAAAGATTTAGACAAAATTAATATATCCAAATCTAAGCCAAAGTATTCTGTATTCAAGTTAGTTTTGATATAGGCAGTAAGTTGCTCAAGCTGGTTTTCAACTAGAGGAAACAAAGGCTTTTCTTGCTGAAAAAAACTAATGTTTAAATAAATTTCTGTAAAAAAATACTAATGAAGTTAATATAAACCGTAATAAGGCCAAGATCTTTAGAATTAGATAATAATGATATAATAATATTTAATGCATCAGTTTTATCAATACTTAATTTATCTTGAAAAAATGTAGGCCAATAAACAATATGATTCTTTGCATATGAAACCATCTCAAACCAAGAATTCTATCTGGTTATAACAGGAAATAGAATTTTCTTGGTGAATTAATGCTATGAAACTGTAAATAATTCAAATATTGACGACACGTGCTAGATATCTTGGTTAATTTTAGATATTAGTGTATTAACTTTGGAAAAATGATAATGTATCACTATAGTATAAAATTAAAATTATATTATATAATAATTATAATATGTAACAATTTTATTAACAAAATAATTTTTTTTACCCGATTAAATTTAAAATATGGGCACAGCAAGGTATATGAACTAGTTGAGGCATTACAGTAAACAAAACTTCTCAGTAGCATTTTTTCATATATGCAGCTGAATCTAACAAAAAAACACAAAGAAATGTAAATGGAATATTATAATTCAAAAAAATTTGAAAAAGAGTCTGACCCATAGTACAATTATTAACTTTGTTAAGAAAATTGACAAAAACTAATTTTGTATTATCTCTATATATGAATATCATATTTACTACACTTTGTGAGCAACTGTCTGTCGTTTCATCTACCGTAAGTGCTACACATTTTTGGCTAAAAAAAGATTTAAGACCTTCAAGGTGATTATTAAAAACTTGAGGAATGTATAATTGGTGTAATGTGAATGATTGTGGAATAGCTTCACCTTTTTTACAATATTTTTTTTAAAAAAATGCAAAGAATTGATTTTTTCTACAGGAATGTCAGCCACTATAAAAGATTCAATTAGATCTGTTACAAAAAGTTTTTGGATTCAGAGAATAAAAGAGATGCAGTGATAGTCTGCTGATGTAGTTTATTTTTGCCGGCAGTTTTGTTTGATTTGTGGCCTTTACTATTAAGATGATCGATAACTGCTGATTTTTGTTTCCAATCAATAGAGTGATCGCAAAAATTACAGAACAAAACATCATTATTAACTCTAAATTCACCAGAATTTTCCTCAACCCTAGTATGAACTGTAATCTTTGAAAATTTACTTTTTTTTATTCATTATGTGCATATAACACTTTATTATAGAATTTAAAGATAATTTATATAAATTTAAATTATCCAAGAACTAACTTTATTTTAATATATGATTGACAAGATGATAGTAACAAGTATACAAAGATGAAACCTGAATTATTTTTACAAGGCATTTTATTACTTTAGCCTTACACTTGTGAATTCGATTACCTGAATTTTTAGGTTAATAATAAATAACAGGTAAAATACATATATACATATATACATATGTATAAATTGTATTTTAAAAAATTTTTTTATATTACCTCCTTATTACTCACTTTCTGTGATAATTCTGCAGTATCTGTGATACTTCTACATTTGTGATCCTATTCCGTGATTTCTGCATCATTCCGTGCAATGCTAAAAATCACTGGCCCTGTTTATTTGTTACTCTGGTAATCCGTCGATCAGAAATCTCAGTACAGGGTTTTTGTTATCTTCCAAAAAATGCAGAAAAGTTTTTTAAAATTCTTCTGTAAAGAAGATTTTTGCCAAGTATTGCAGAAGCTATAAGTTTTTGAACAAAAAGGTTCTAAGTGACTCTAGTTCTTTTTTGAAGTTCTTCCTTTTTGCTTATGAGTGTTTTGTATGTTTGCTATAGCCTTATTATATCTATTAACGATAGTTTTTCTTGTCCGTTTTGGGAAATGAGGATCAGCACAGAGAGTTGATTGTTTATTTTTGTTTTTTTTTTTTTTTTTAAGATGAGGCTGTGCCTCGAAAACTTTATTATTAATTATATATTTGTATATATTATTTGATACAATATTATACTATTTTAAGTACAAGAGACTAAGACATTTTTCACTATCTGTGACCTAAACCTACCAGAGCTTTCCATACCCCATTTTCTGTATGTTTATTTTTGTTTAATCATATATCTATATCATTTAATTTTGAGTCTGTGCGCTTTAATGGTTTTGATTGGCTACAATAATTTTGTAAACTTCTAAACAGAAAAGTTTGGAATTTTTTCTAAACAGAAATTACATTTTTGTATTCTGACAACATTTTGAATTAAATTTTTCGATGTTTTGAATATATTACGATTGATATTTGAATTAAAGTAATTAAAGTAACTGAATAAATGCGCATTTAAGTTCCTATTAAAGTTAAACATTTTAAATTCCTAACTACGTAATTACGGCATAATACATTATTCCGAAATCTATCAATTATTTATAATAATTTATTTATCTATATCATTTTGAGTTCGTGCACTTTAAGGTTTGTGATTGGCTGTATCTGCAAAATGTGATCTGAGCATGGGAAAGCTTTGTAATATGATAATTCGGTAATTATTACAACATTTTCTACTATTTCAGAGATTATATTCAATTTTATTTGGTTACTGGTAATTATTCATAATATTTTATGCAGTGTAGATGTAGTTTCTATAATGGTTATTTTAATTTACTAACTTTATATTATTATATTATTAATTTTGTGTTCATGCGCTTTAACGTTTGTGGTTGGTCATATCCAGAAACATGATTAAGTATAGGAATTTTGGACTTGCGCACTTTACCATTATGAATTACTGTGGTTGGAATAGGATTAATTATGACAATAACTAGGGGTGAGTTAGTAGAAAAAGAACAAATCATTTTTAGTAAAATTTTTTTAATTTTTAAACTAAAATATCTTGACAACTATTTAATCAAATTTGCTAAAAAATTTTTTTATTTTAATCTTGAAATTATATAGAATTAAAATAAAAAATATTTTTTAAATTTATTAAGATAGTTGTTAAAATATTTAAGCTTAAAGTCAAGAAAACTTTTATTTAGAAAAATTTGTCCCTTTTCTACTGACTCACCCCAACTATTCTGACGTTATCTATTTTGTATGACATTCTGGGTTAAAGTTACTCATTAAAGTTATTTACTGAATTGAGACTTTGTAAAGTAAAGTTACTTAGCGTTACTGATTACGACATTCTGTATTTCCTGATACGACATTCTTGATCTATACTATCTAATTCAGAATTTGTCTGTTTAAACATTTTTATTATCTATCTGTGAAATGGTTATGTGTAATAATGATTTTATGAGACATATGAAGAATAATTACGACATTTTCGATATTACGATTTTAGATAATCGTTGAATTTGTACATTCTGCAAGATTGTCGATTTAATTAATGTCTGTAATATAATAAAATATTGCAATTTTCCTAAGAAAAATATCTATACTCTAATTCTGAGTTCGTCCGATTAAACATTTTGATTGCTCGCCATTATGTTAATATCAATGTTATGTAGTATGATGTATACTGTAATATTGCTTTGAAATTATGACGATTGATACTTTAACTTGATCATTGTGTGAAATTTCACTATGTGAGTTTCTCTTATCCACGTATAATGTCGCAATAAGATTGTCATAAATAATTTTACTATCCGCGTAATCAAATGTAATTGAAATAATCTGCATCTAATTGGTTTGGTCTTTTATTCTTGGATTGATTAGGTAAGTTCAGGACATGTACAATATATCATATTAGCGAAATCTATGAAAACATGGACAGTGCGTGGGATTTAATGATTATATAATTTATAATTTGTAATCGATCTATAAATTATATTACAAACATGAATTTGGTATTTGACATTTGTTTTCAAGAGGATATAGGCCACGTGAAGTTGATTTTTCATTTTACATGAAATCTGAAAACTTTGGTCGGTCGATCAGAATTTTTTTCTTTTTTATTTTTATTTTTTTTAATTTTACTGCAATTTAATAAAATAATGTTCACATCTAAAATTAGGCTGCGCAAAGTGATTTTTATTTTGCATTACACAGAATCTAAAAACTTGAGTCGTTCGGTTGAATTTTTTTATTTTTTTTTATTTTTTATTTTTTTTATTTTTTTATTTTTTTTTATTAGAATTCTTTTTAATTTATTGTAAATTAATAAAATAATTTTCACATCTAAAATTAGGCTACGCTTTTCATTTTGCATTACATGGAAACTGAAAACAGGTCAGTCGATAGATTTTTTTTAATTTACCTTAAATTGTAGGATAATGTTCACATCTAAGATTAGGCATGCAAAGTTGATTTTCGGTCTACATTGCATAGAATCTGAAAACATGGGTCGGTCAGTCAGATCTTTTTTTCTTTTTTTTAATTTATTGTAAATCAATAGAACAATGTTCATATCTAAAATTAGGCCATGCAAAGTGATTTTTATTTTGCATTACAAGGAATCTGTAAACTTTTGGGTCAGTTAGTCAAACTTTCTTTTTTTTTTTTAATTTACTGTAAATTAATAGGATAATGTTCACATCTAAGATTAGGCCACACAAAGTTGATTTTTCATTTTGCATTACATGAAAACTGAAAATTTGGGTCAGTCAGTCAGAATTTTTTTTTAATTTACTGTAAATTAATAGAATAATGTTCACATTTTTTATTTTGTATTACATGTAATCTAAAAATTTAAGTAGGTCAAATTTTTTTTTGTTTTATTTTTATTTATTATTTTTTTTTATAGCTGATTTGGAAATTAGTGGGAATGATGAATTTTGTGATGATTATCCAAATTTCGAGAACTGTTTTTTAGTAATAACAGTTTAGTATATTGATAATATAATTTTCGACCAATATATTGTTACAATATATTTTGAACTTACCAAAAAATATATTATCGAAAACTATTATATGTTCCACTAATTTCAAATCGGCTGTAATTTACTGTAAATTAATAGAATAATGTACATATCGAAAATTAAACTATGAAAAGTAAATTGTTCATTTTGCATTAGGCCAGACCAATTTAATTCAGTAGTATATATTACTCCCTTTTTATCCTATTACTTTTAGAAATCACTTAATTAAATTCGACAAAGAATCTGATTGGTTATTTGATCAGACAAACCAATCAAATTCTTTTATTGGATCCACTGATGGAAGTACTATACTTAACATTTTTATTGAATATATAAAATACAAGGCTTGCGTGCTATTTCGGTAATGTAACAATAAAAGAGAGTTAGTTGTGTTAGAATTATCATGATTCTTATCATAGTTACTATAAAAAAAATTCTGTTACAAACCTATTTGACACATAATACATTTTAGGGTAAGTTTACATCGAAATTATTTCGATGAATTATTGTAAAAATTCTCATACAAAGTTTGTTCGCTATTCTAATAAACAATTTAGGCTAAGGTTGAATTACGTAGTTCACGTTGGAATTATAACTTCTATCACGAGTTACAGTTACAATTTTACTATGTATCACGTAGTTTCTAAAAAGCTCTGCACTTAGTAAAAATGGTACAAATAAATAGCGAGATATAATGATTTGAAAACAGCAGAAGCAGAGGTGAAAAGAAAATATAATTCGAGTGACTCATATAATCGTGCAATCGATCAGAGTTATCACAGGAATCAAAGTGTTGAGCAGAATTAATGAGATCAGGTACAAAAGGTACATTGCATCTAAAGTAACTCCTTATCTAAAGTAGCGCCTGACCCAAATTATACCCCATCTTCAGTATGCATTAATTCAAAATTTTAGTTAGGCGCTATTTTAAATGTATTAACGTTATTTAATGTTATCTATATCTTGGTTAGGCGAGACCAATTCGATTTGGTAGTTTATATTACCCTTTCTATTGGTAAATATTTTGAAGTACAAGTTACTCTCGTTATAGTGAACTCTCGATATAGTGAAGACTAATTAAAATCTCGATATAGTGAAGTTGGACCCAAAGCCAGTTTATATAAAATTCTCTCGATATAGTGAATTTACTAATAAACTCTCATATAGTGAATTTTTTAAAAATTTTTATTAATGGAACCGACCACTTTACTATAATGAGTTTGACTTGTACTTGCATGATTTTGGTGATTTTGGCCAGAGAACTTAATACCAGATAGAATTAAGATTAGAAATTGCAAGGTTCTGAAACTTTCTGAAGAGAACTTAAATGACATAAAAGACAAATGAGGGGAACCGATAGAGAAAAATTTTAAAATTATGTGTATTCCGTTCTCCCTTCCCCTTTTTGAAAAAGGAATGTAACTTAAACTACAGAATTAAATTGTTTCACCTTACATGGAAACAAACCTTGGGTCAGTCGGTCAGATTTTTTTTAAAAATTTGCTATAAATTAATAAAATAATATGGATATCTACTATTTGGCTATACTAATTGATTTTATTTTCATGAATCTGAAAATTTGGGTCAATTACAATCTTACTATGTATCACATAGTTTCTGAAGAGCCCTTGCACTTAATAAAAAAGGTACAAATAAATGGCGAGATTTATAATGATTTAAAAACAGTAAAGGTGAAACAAAAATATAATTTGAGTAACTTACGTGATCATGCGATCATTCAGAGTTGTCACAGGAATCAAAATGTTGAGCAGAGTTAATGGGATCGAGTACAAGAAGTACTGTTGCATCTAAAGTAACCCTTATCTAAAGTAGTGCTGACCAAAATTAAACCCATCTTCATGCATGCATTAAGCCAAAATTTTAGTCAAGCGCTACTTTAAAAGAATTAATGTTATTAATGTTATCTATATCTTGGTTAGGTGTGAACAATTCGATTCGACAGTTTACAATATCCTTTCTATTAGTAAATATTTTTGAAATACATGCATAATTTTGGCAAGAGAACTTGATGCTGGGTAGAATTAGGATTAGAATTGCAAAGTTCCGAAACTTTTCGAAGAAAAATTAAATCAACGTGCAAGGGAACCTAATAATTTTCAATAGAAAAAAAATTTTTAAGTTATATGTATTCCATTCTTCCTCCCCCTTTTTGAGAAAAGAATGTAATAACTTGGAAGCTAAAGCCTTGGGTCGGTCAGTCAGATTTTTTTTTAAATTTGCAGTAAATTAATAAAATAATATGCACATCTACTGTTAGGCTATGCTAATTGATTTTTATTTTGCATGAATCTGAAAATTTGGGTCTATCATGAGTTATGATTACAATATTACTATATATTATATACTTTCTAAAGAGCTCTTGCACTTAATAAAAAGGGTACAGATAAATGGTGAGATATATAATGATTTGAAAACAGCAAAGATGAAATAAAAATATAATTCGGTGACTCATATGATCATGCGATCGATCAGAGTTATCACAGGAATCAAAGTGTTGAGCAGAGTTGGGTATAAAAGGTACTGTTGCATCTAAAGTAGCCCCTTATCTAAAGTAGCGCCTGACCAAAATTAAACCCCATCTTCATGCATGCATTAAGTCAAAATTTTAGTCAGGCGCTACTTTAAATGTATTATATTATCAAGTTATCTGAACCTTGGTTAGACGAGACCAATTCGATTTGGTAGTTTACATTATCCTTTCTATTAGTAAATATTTTTTGAAATACATGCATAATTTTAGTAATTTTGGCCAGAGAACTTAAAGCCGGGTAGAATTAAGATTGTAATTGCAAGGTTCTGAACCTTTCTAAAAAGAAATTAAATAAACGTAAAAAACAAACGAGGGGAACCTGATAATTCTGATAGAGAATTTTTTAATTTATATGTATTCTGTTCTCCCTCTCCCTTTTTGAAAAATGAATGTAACGTAAACTACTAAATTAAATTGGTCTCGCCTTACTTAGAAGCTGAAACCTTGGGTCGGTCAGTCAGTTTTTTTTTTTTAAAATTTGCTGTAATTAATAAAATAATATGCACATCTACTATTAGACTATGCCAATTGATTTTTATTTTGCATGAATCTGAAAATTTGGGTCTATTACGAGTTACGATTACAATCTTACTATGTATCATGTACTTTCTAAAGAGCCCTTACGTTTAATAAAAAGGGTACAAATAAATGGCGAGATATATAATAATTTGAAAACAGCAAAGATGAAACAAAATATAGTCTAGGTTTAGGCCGCAGATAAGTATTTAGGTTTACTAAGATATATGTCTGAGTTTTTATTCTTAGCATTAGATTTAAAAAAATGAAATTTCTTTCAGTATTGTAAAAAGTTTCTATTAAATTTAATAAAGATAAAAGCAAGGTCTCACCTTTAACATTTAAAAAAAAAAAACAAAATATAGTCCGAGTGACTCACATGATTATGCGATCGTTCAGAGTTATCACAGGAATCAAAGTGTTGAGCAGAGTAAAGGAGATCAGGTACAAAAAGTACTGTTGCATCTAAAGTAGCCTCTTATCTAAAGTAACACCTGACCAAAATTAAACCCCATTTCCATGCATGCATAAAGTCAAAATTTTAGTTAGGTGCTACTTTAAATGTATTATGTTATCAATGTATCCATATCTTGGTTAGGGAGACAGTGGCGATACCAATTCGATTTGGTAGTTTATATTACCCTTTCTATTAGTAAATATTTTTGAAATACATGTATAATTTTTTTAATTTTGGCAGAGAACTTAATGCCAGGTAGAATTAAGATTAGAAATTGCAAGGATCCGAAATTTTCTGAAGAAAAATTAAATGAATGTAAAAGACGAGTGAAGAGAACCTGATAATTTCTAATAAAGAAAAAATTTTTAAACTTTATGTATTCCGTTCTCTCTCTCCCTCCTTTTTGAGAAAGGAATGTAATGTAAACCACCAAATTAAATTGGCCTCACCTTACATAGGGGTCATCTAAAGCCAGGTGCGTTCACATGATAGAAAGCCAATCAAATCGTAAAATTTGATTTTTATAATCAGCCCGACGAGGCAAAAACAAAAAAAAAAGTGAAAAACACCAAAAATACAAAATTGAGTGTCTAAACCTGTCTAGGAGCATTAATAAAAAATGGCAGGAAGACAATTTTACTTATAAGCCAAGCCCTAACTCTAACCCTAACTAAACTTATACTAATTTTAATTAAATAATCAAAAACATATAAACACACCTGGTTTTAGCCATCCCCCTTACATGGAAACTAAACCCTTGGGTTGGTCTATCAGATTTTTTTTATTTGAATTTACTGTAAATTAATAAAATATAATATGCACATCTACTATTAGGCCATGCTAAATGATTTTTATTATGCAATAATCTGAAATTTGGATTAGTCAATCAGGGGTTTTGTTTAAATTTACTATAAATTAATATAATTATATTCACATTTAAGATTATGTCATGCAAAGTTAATTTTACATTTTGCATTACATGAAATCTGAAAACATGAGTCGATCAGTTGAATTTTTTTTAAATTAATAAAATAATGTTCGTATCAAAAAGCTATGCAAGGTTAATTTCATTTTACGCAAGAAATCAAAAAATAAAATGGGTAATATATTTTTTCATCAATTTTAAAAGATGGGTGGCGCAAATGTGCCACCTATCGCACTAGTTAATTTAATAAATTAATATAATATGGTATATAAATTTCTCTTGATTTTATTGGCTGAGCTGAATCGATGTAAATTAAAAAAATAATATCTATAATTTTCTGAAATTTTATTGGCTAAGCCAAATTAATATATACAGTATTACACAAACTAATATACAAAAAAAATTGCTATAAAATAAAACAAATAAATAGTAAAAAAATAAATGTGAATAAATAAGAAAAAAATAATTGATATAAAAAAAAATTTAAAATTATACAATAGATAGTAATTATTACCACTGGTTATTTTAATTATAATTCTAAAAAATAATAAAAAAATTTAAATTAAAAAAAATAAGATATTTTAAAAATTAAAATAAAAAAAAAACAAATAAATTTAAAATGAATTAAAAAAAATTTTAGAAAAATTTAAATTAAGTAAAACACCTTATACTGTATAACTATTGAGTATAGATATCTTGTACCATATCAGATACAAAGTCCATTTACTAGATGTTCTATATCTGAAATAGAAATAAAAAAGGTATGCAGACTTTTAAATAAGACACCTTGCAGGCTTTGGTACTATTAAGTAAAAAAATAGTAAAGAAACTCTAGAGCTTTGTCAAGTTCTATAGAAAATAGAAGTACTATAGAAGATTAATTAGATATATTATTCTGTATAGTATAACTTCTACAAACTCTTTTTGGTTTGATACTTTTTCTTTGTACTCCTTTGGTCTTTTTGAAATTTCAACAAAAGTGAGCATTTTGGTTTATTTTCTTCAAAAGATCAGTAGTGTTTACTTTTTTTAAATTAGAATGCACCTTTCAAATTGGAATTAATATTAGAGAATTGCTAATCTTAACCAGAGGGAATTTCCCTATTATACAAGCCCAAATTGACCAATAAAATTATAAAAACAATTTTATATTTATTACATATCAATATACATTTATTTTATATTTATTTATATTCGAAAATGCATTAATCAAACACTAGCTTAACCCTAATCCTGTACTATCCTTACTCTAAACATAAACCCATCTCTTTTACCTAGTTTAACCCTAATTCTGCACTACTCTTACTCTAACAATAACCCTATCTCTTTCGTCTAATACTATACCTTTACTCTAACAATAAATAATTACAATTTTACTTCAAACCTTTCGTATAGTTCTAATACTAACTTATTACTAACTTATATAATCCTCTAATTTTCTATTCTAACCATAATCTATAGCTTTAATCCATATAAATGGCTCAGGTTTTGTAGTCAAATTAGCATGGGATTTGGCACGAGTAATAAACATAAATTCAAGTACCACAAAAATAACGATGTGGATTAGCTATTAAGCATAAATTCATATAAGTAATCAATATAAAATGAACAAGCTAATTGTATATAAACTAAATTTCAAAAAAATTTTTTTTGTTAAGACACACAAGTTTCATCTGTGAAATCATGAGATATTGCTCTTTTTTTAAAAAAAATCCTTTACTGACCTTTCGCTCTCCATAAAATGAGCCAGTACATGTGTAATGTATATAAGGGGAGAATACCAAATTTTCTGACATAAGGAAGAAAGTTTGCTGGGGCTATGGATTAAAGCCAAAAATTTCAAAAATACCAATTCAAAGTAGAGGAGAAGTTTATATCTTTTTTGACATAAATGTTTTCAAGAAATTTTTTTTTGTTAAGACACTGTTAACCTTAAGAGTTTTCACCTTTTTGCCTATAACTTTCGACCCAAAGAAGTTAGGAAGATGAAACAACTACCATTGGATTCAGCTCATCAAGACGCTTCTAATGAGCTATAGATCATGTGATTCTGATCACGGGATCACAAGATCGGAAGACATTTGTGTTGAACTATTAATAGAACAAGATAAACAAATATCTTAACCTTATTAGGCAATAATACTGCGTTCAAAATCTTACGAATCTAAAGGATCTAAAGGATCTTAAGGATCTAACATATCTTTTATATCTTTCATATCTTTCATATCTTTTATATATATTATATCTTTTATATCTTTTATATCTTTTATATATAACATATCTATTAGTTTCGCATTACCTTTAGTACTATAAATAGTTTTTAAATGAATTTGTATATCTTTATTGTAATAATTTATACATGTAATTTCTCTATAAATACACTGCTTTCTGCCCTCTGGGAAGTGCAGTGTCTTCATACACTAGAATATAATAAAGATACAATTCTTAGTCTCCTCATATACTATTAATTGTTTGCCTCTTTGCCTTAATACATAAATCACTCAAAAACCTCTTTGTTAAATCCCATTTGGACGCCATAAACCCTAAAGCTGTCAAGTTATAGTCGTCATACTATAATCAGCAGTCTCCTGAAGTTCTGGAAGAGGTGAATTTCCAGGTTGACAATTTGGTGGTGACTGTGAGATTCAATCTCTACCAACGTCAAAAAGTCTTTTAGTTGATCATAAGAGACGTCGATCAATATTGGACCGATTGACTTGAAAATTGAAATACAAAGTCTTGAGAACCTACCGCAACTTTTGTACTAAGCATACCTTAGTAGGAAAACCCTCTGAAACCCGATATTCGACGTCGAAGTACTGACGGCGATTTTGATCGGCAAAGAATTTACAAGAAAGTCCTCTTAGAGAAAACCTTCCGACTATCATTACGCAAACTTCAAACGCTTATAAATCGATAACCACTGGACCATTTTTAGCGTTCTAACCTCCTTTAGGACCAGAAGATCCTCCTCTACAACTTTTCCTTAAGTGACACATTCTGTTGTCATAGTAATATTTCAAGATATACCCTCATTCTGAAATTTAGAAGTGAAAGCTTAAGTGTTTGCATTGTGACAAACAGCTTCTAAATTAATAGTACAGGCATATGACTATATATGCACAGCATATTTATTTAAACAATCAACACGATCTTCAACATTATAATTACCCAAACACCTTAGAACATAGGAGATATATAATCCAAACTATACCTGACTATTCTTGTTTAACTTGTTACCCTGTACTTGGAAATATCCCAGACAGATTTCTTAGTTTTTGGGATTGGTTTACCCTAGAATTCCCTGCTACTTGCTTTACCTACAACTCTATTGTAGTTTTTAGGAGAATTATACAACGATTAGTTGTTTCAGAAGATTATTTAGAAGCATTAACTATAACCTTCCGTTATAGTTCTGAAGTTGACTTTTATACTCTTATTACCCGTATTAGACAAGCACTTATCTTAACAGACAGATTTACTCTCGACCCTCTAACAACCCTATACTATCATAGTGAAACTACTTCTTTACATTCAAACTCATCAGGAGAAAGTTTTTCAGATTTTGATTATAATTTAGACTTACTATTTCAAACTCCTCCTCCTAGCCCTAAATTAAACATGGCAACTATACAGAATGTATACGATTATCTTATTAACAATGACAAGGGACCTACCCTTCTCCAGATCGCACCTTTCTATGGTAATGGTACCCAGGATCCTTTAACCTGGATGGCTGATTTTGAAAAGGCAGCCGTTGCTAATAAGTGGAGCAGTAGAAGAAAAAGAGATGTCCTGCCAGCCTTTCTGAGAGATAATGCTGACGAATGGCAGCAAACATTTTACCCAGCTAATGCAGCTACCAATAATGCTGACAACGATTGGACTACTGTTAAAAATGGATTTACTGCTCACTTCTGTAATCAGAGATGGCATAACAAGTGGATCAAGGAGTTAGAAGAACTAAAACAAATGCCGGATGAATCAATTGATACTTATTACAGCAGATATCGTAGAGTTATTCAACGAGTAGAAACTAATAATAACCTAACTAATGATCAGAAATTGTACCATTTTAATAAGGGACTATCACCAGAAACTCTCCCAATTATTTTATTACATGCTCCTAATGACGTAGCAGCAGCACTTGACCATGCCAGAACCTTTGAGCAAGGAAAAGATTTCGCCTCCAAAGCGGAACCTGCAACCTCGTCTAATATCAGAAGTTTAGAAAAAGATATTGAAACTTTAACCAAGCAAATGCAGCAAATGACTCTTAACTATGCTACTATTGCATCTGCACTTACCCCTAAAGAAAATTCTAGCAGAAATAACCAGAACTTTAGAACCCAACCCAGACCCAAGTCATCAGTTATATGTTACAAATGTGGTGAAGCTGGTCATATAGCTAGAAATTGTTTAGCTGAAAGAAACACCACGACTGCTCAGTATAAACAATTAGCTAGAGATCTGAAGCAAAGAACTATTAATTATCTTGAAGCAGAAGATAGTGAAGTTGAAGAAGTCTATGTCACCAAAACTCCTAGGTCAAAACCTTACTCTACCGATAGAAAGAAAGCCAAAGAAGTCATTAAAAATTCAGAGTCGCAAAAGGAGATAAACTTAAGAAATCGTACTATAATCAATCCAATTCAGAATGAACCAGACATTGCCATGGATGAAATCCCTCCAGAGGTTACTTTCCAGCCTAAAGCAAGCAGGCAGAAAATTAAGCTTAAATCTCAGCCCTCAGTTATTGATCAAATCGAGCCTTATGATATCGCAAATGATATCTTAAACATGAAGTCTTCTGCAACTCTTGGTCAGATGTTGCAACAACCTAGTCAACGTAGAAATCTTGCAAAGATTCTACAAAAGAAGAAAACTCCTATTACAGAAGCAAATCATTTAGAATCAGAAAGAAATAAAAAGACTACCGCTATGAGATGCCACATTAGGATTAAAGGTAATCCAGTTGTAGCAATCTTAGATTCTGGAGCCGCAGTTAGTATTGTTACTGCTAAGCTTATGAAGAAGCTTGGATTACAAATTACTGGACCCTCTAGAACTATCGTAGTAACAGCAAATGGAACCAGAGCCAAGGCCTTAGGAACAATTGAAGATGTAAAGATTACCATTCAGGACATTGTTATTCCTATCAACCTACAAGTTATTGAATCGATGGATGAGACAATCTTACTAGGAACAGATTGGTTTAACAAATCTAGAGCTAAGCTAGATTTTGAAAACAATACCTTAAATGTACGATATTTAGGAAAACAAGCAACAGTCAATGCTACCCATACCAGTAGTATCAATATTAGTCCCATTTATGACGAGGATGAATTTAATGATGATGATGAGTGGATTGATGAAATAGAAGAAAGTGAATCTGAAACCTATTATTCAGAAGAATGGCCTCCTACAGCAGATGATTTATATTATAACCCCTGGTTAGATATTGAAAAAACACCTGCTTTTTACTTAACGGAATTAGTTGAAGAACCAGCCTACCTCGAAGAGGAATCTGATTTAAATGTCAATACCAAACTTACTCAACCTCAGCATGATAAAGCTAGTCAATTTTTTATGAATAATATTGATATTTTTGCAAAAAATATCATAGAAGAAGGACAATCTAAAGAGTTAGGACAAACAAATATTATTTGTCATGAAATTGAAACAGGAGATCATAAGCCAATTAAACAGCGGGCTTATAATTGTCCTCCTGATGATCAAGAATTTATCAAGAAAGAAATAGAAGCAATGGAAAGTAAAGGAATCATCAGAGAATCTTATGGACACTGGTCTTCTCCAGTAGTACTTGTACCTAAAAAAGATGGTAGAAAGAGAATTGCATTGACTATAGAAAATTAAATGCCATAACTGAAAGAGATGTATACCCCTTGCCTACTATAAATGAGATCTTAAACTCATTTAATGGAGCCTCTTGGTTTACAAGCTTGGACTTAGCTAGTGGATACTGGCAAGTGGCTGTTAAAGAAGAAGAAAAAAGAAAACAGCATTTATTACCAAGTATGGAACTTATGAGTTCAATGTTATGCCTTTTGGACTCACCAATGCACCTGCTACCTTTCAACGCCTTATGGATAAGATTCTTCGTCCATATATCAACAAATTTGTAGTAGTATATTTAGATGATATTACTATATACTCTAGAACATTTGAAGAACATTTAGAACACGTACAATTAGTTTTCCAGATACTAAAAGAAGCTAATCTAAAATTAAATTTAGCAAAATGTTATTTCTTCTTAAATAGCATTAAATTTTTAGGACATATTATAGGAAAAGATGGAATTAAAACAGATGAACGACTTATTGAAAAAGTAAAAAACTTTCCTACTCCTACTACTCTTAGACAACTTCGAGGATTCTTGGGATTAGCCTCCTATTATAGAAGATTTATACAAGGATTTTTGAAAATCGCTAAACCCCTTAACCAACTTCTCAAGAAAGATGAACTCTTTAACTGGACCACAGAGCATAAAGAAGCCTTTAACACCCTTAAACAATATCTTATTACTAGTCCTATATTACGATATCCAGATTTTGACCAACCCTTCTATATACATACTGATGCCTCAGCCTCAGGTTTAGGAGCAGTTTTATCACAATTAACCGAAGATAAAAGGGAATATGTTGTAGCTTATGCAAGCAGAAGTCTAAACAAAGCAGAACAGAATTACTCAGCTACTGAACTTGAATGCCTAGCTGTAGTATGGGCTTTGGAGCATTTCCATCAGTACCTAGGAGCTAAACCTTTTTACCTTGTTACCGACCATGCCGCTTTAAAATGGTTAAGAACTTCTGAATTAAAAGGAAGACGAGCTAGATGGATTATGAGATTAGAACCCTATAACTTTACTATAATCCATAGAGCTGGAAGAAAACATAACAATGCAGACTTATTATCTAGAATGTATGAAGCATCTGCAAACTTCATGGACATTGATGAAGATGATTTGCCCTCAGAAGAAGTGGCTTTACAATTAGCTCTAAGCCAACAACTAGCACGAATCGAATCTCCATTATACCTAGATAATCGTATTCAAAGATTAGCAGATATGCTAAAGCCTTCATTACCTCCTTTAGCAGACCAAGTGACTGAATCTTATACTCGTTTAGAAGTATTAGCCAATGGATTTAGATGTGATAATGGACCTCTTTTTAGCTGGAACTATATCTTCACACTTAGCAGAAGATTTGGAGCTATTAAAGGAAAGAATAGATATCCTTTAAGTTGGACAGGACCTAATACCCAGTGTTGGTGTAGAAATATTCTATTAATAAATAGAAGTCAATGTTCTCAGTGCCAACGAGACTGTCGAATGTAGAAAACATTAAAAAAAGTATCTTTAAGAGAATTAATTAGATGTTGCTCCGAACAATTATCTACGAACAAAAATAGTGATAATGAAGAAGAAGTTTATATATTAACAGCTATAGAAGAGGAAGAAATTGAAACTTTTTCTATTCCAAATGAGCATTATGAAGACATGCTCAATACTTTACAACCAACCTTAACAGAAGGACTTACCCAGTACTTACGACCATATCAGAATGTTGAATTTACATCTGAAGGGATCCACTATGAAGGACAGAACTGTACTTGGTACTATATCGAGCATATTAGTGCTATGCTATCTCAGACATTTAACCGTAACGCCTGGCCTAGAGATTGGAAAGGACCAGCAGCACAATGTTGGTGTGGTGACAAATTATACTCCCCTTGTGATGAGTGTCCTAAATGTCATAGTGATCTTAGATTATGGATGACTATCAAAAGCTACCCAATAGAGGAAATTGCTAAGTGTTATTGGCCTACTCCTGACACAGGTGAAGAAGATGACCAAGATAACTTTGATCAAGACTTAGAATTACCCGAGTTTACTGAGGATAATGTTACCCCATTCATGACAGATGAAGCTGCTAACCAATATCTTTTGGGAGATTTTGATAACTTTAACTTTGATGAAGTACCTAATGATCCTAGTACTATCGATTGGGAAAGTTCAATAGCAGAAGGATCAGTAATAGAAGAAATACCTCTCTCATCTTACCTCGTAGCCCAACCTTGGTGGTTACCTCCATTAGAAACTCCTACACCATTAATGTATATCGAAAGTGATAATTTCTCTGAATATTATCTTTGCAACATGGTTTGGTGGAAAGTAGTTAATCCAACAACATATTATTATTAAATTTTCTTTTCTTTTATTTAATTCATATTATCTTTTATCCTTTTCTTCTATATATATATATTTAAATAATAAAAAAAAAAAAAATTGTTTATTAGTTTAGCCTTCGCTGGGCCTAGTAAATAAGGGAGACTAGAACAGTATAGAGCGAGGTTGGAGCTCTATTCACTTGATATAATTATATTTCCTTTGTTATTTTTATTAGAAATCTGACGTTAAAGAAAATTCAGTTCAGGTTGTCAGTGTCCTGACAGTTAACAAGATGGATTTAGTTACTTATCAAAACATTAAGAACTTCTTGGAAACAGCAAATTTCCCTCTAAATTTTTCTAGAGATCAAAAGAGAAAATTAGAAACCCAAAGCAAATTTTATATTATCAAGAACAATCAACTTTACAAACATGATCGTAAAAAGAAGAAAGCGCATCAACTTCTTAAAGTAATTCAAAGGCATGAAGTAGAACCAATCATGTTTCTTTTTCATAACCATCCTATTGGAGCACATCTAGGAACAGACAAGATGTTTGAAAAGACTCGTAGTAAATACTTTTGGCCTCAAATGTATCAACATATTAAAGAATATGTACAGACCTGTGATACTTGTCAAAAGAGAGGAAAATATCGCACTCCTGGACCTTTGCAACCTATTTCAGTAGAATCGCCTTTTCATCGAATTGGTTTAGATTTTGTTGGACCATTACCAATTACATCTCACCAGAATAAATATATTATAGTAGCGACTGACTATATGACGAAATGGCCTGAAGCAAGAGCTGTACCAAAAGCTGATGCCCAAGCTACTGTAAACTTTATTTATGAAGAAATAATCTGTCGACATGGATGTCCTTCTTATCTGCTTACTGATAGAGGAACACATTTTAACAACGACTTAGTAAAAGCGCTCTCGCAAAAATTTGAGATTCAACACTTACTCTCTACCCCATATCATCCACAAACCAATGGATTAGTAGAACGATTTAATAGAACATTGTGTGAATCTTTAGCAAAGTTAACTAATCAAGGACAAGAATGGGATACTTTTATACCTTCTGTCTTATTTGCTTATAGAACTGCTAAGCAATCGACTACTAAGATTACTCCTTTCTACCTTACATATGGAAGAGAAGCAAAGTTCCCTATATCCGAAACTGAAGAAATTTTGGAAGGAAATATCTTAACCAGATTATTTTCTTTAATTGAAGAAGTACCTGTAGAATGAGAACGAGCCAGAGCAAATATTAGAAAATCACAGCAACGTCAAAAGTTTTACTGGAACAAAAAGCATAAAAAAGTAAAACCTATCTTCCAGAAAGAAGATAAAGTTCTCTTGTACGATGCTATGAGAGATAAACATTATTCTGGAAAGTTATTACCAAAATGGAAAGGACCGTACTTCATTCACAATAGAGTTGCACCAGATGTTTATCAACTACGAACCCTAGAAGGAAATATTTTAGAAACACCAATCAACACACTGTTACTCAAGCGGTATTACGATAGAAGTTCGTGGAACCCCCTAGTCATTATCAATGATGGGCCAAACACATAGTCTTAATTTCAACTTTCACCATGAATAACACCGATTTCAATATCATTCTTATCGATTTATTGAATACTGTACCAGCAAATCCGGTAGTACCTTCACGACCTACAGATGATTCTCAGGACCTACAAGAGAGAATTATAAGGACATATAGAAAACTCCTTAGAACCCGAGCTATAATGAGAAAACATCAGTTAGCTTATGCATACTACCTGGGTGAATTGTTAGAACAATACCCAGAAGAACGACGAATAAGTAAAAGAAAAATATCGCAATATTATTATAATGCTTCTATACGAACCTATAATATATTTGCAGGAATAGGAGTAGATCAAATATTCCGAACTAGTAACACCACCTTGGCCAAAATTGCTAGACTTTCTGCTAGTGATTATCAAGCCCTCCTATAAGTTTTTCTCGGAGCTCAAAACTAAGTCAGGGAGAATTGTTAACCTTAAGAGTTTTCATCTTTTTGCCTATAACTTTCGACCCAAAGAAGTTAGGATGATGAAACAACTACCATTGGATTCAGCTCATCGAGGCGCTTCTAATGAGCTATAGATCATGTGATTCTGATCACGGGATCACAAGATCGGAAGACATTTGTGTTGAACTATTAATAGAACAAGATAAACAAATATCTTAACCTTATTAGGCAATAATACTGCGTTCAAAATCTTACGAATCTAAAGGATCTAAAGGATCTTAAGGATCTAACATATCTAACATATCTAACATATCTTTCATATCTTTCATATCTTTTATATATATTTTATCTTTTATATCTTTTATATCTTTTATATATAACATATCTATTAGTTTCGCATTACCTTTAGTACTATAAATAGTTTTTAAATTGAATTTGTATATCTTTATTGTAATAATTTATACATGTAATTTCTCTATAAATACACTGCTTTCTGCCCTCTGGGAAGTGCAGTGTCTTCATACACTGGAATATAATAAAGATACAATTCTTAGTATCCTCATATACTATTAATTGTTTGCCTCTTTGCCTTAATACATAAATCACTCAAAAACCTCTTTGTTAAGTCCCATTTGGACGCCATAAACCCTAAAGCTGTCAAGTTATAGTCGTCATACTATAATCAGCAGTCTCCTGAAGTTCTGGAAGAGGTGAATTTCCAGGTTGACAACACACAAGTTTCATTAGTGAAATCATGTGAATTTGCTTTTTTTTTTAAAAAAATCCTTTTTTGACCTTTCACTCTCTACAAAACAAGCCAACATGCATGTAATGTATATATATGTATCATTTGAACACACCATTTCATATAATACTCTTTGCTATAATGTCTATAAAATGTTCCTGTGTGTGCCATAGATCCGTGCCATTTCGAGCATTCCTGATACCAACTCTTACTAGTTTTTTTACAGGGAAACTTCAACAAAATATCAATGACCCATAGTACAAGACATCAACAAATGCAAGCCAATATGATACCCGGACAACTATAAGCGAAGACAAAAATTCAATACAAATGAAGAGAACCAAGAATAATGAAATAAGCCAAAGAACTATAACTAATGAAAGCAGGACCTCACAAAAGAACAACAAAATGAACCAACAATGCTAAAGATACTGACCCAGTGGCAACAAACCAACAACCTGAATAAAAAAACAAGTGATTAGTAATTTTCAAAAAAATGATAACAACATTAACAAGATAAAGGTGCCAATATACTAAAAATGACAATACTAAAAAATAATGATACTGAAGAATAATGATATCTAAAAGCGACAATACCAAATAATGACAATATCAATGAATAGCAGCATTGAAGAATGACGTTATCAATGAACGATGACAAGGATGCTATATATAAAAAAAAAGTTACTAAATTAAAAAAATTATTAAAAGAAAAAAACAAAAAAATATTAAATAAATATATATGTAGATTATGTAGATCACTAATTCATGTAACCAGGAAATTCCCCTACTTAAACATAGTAATTCTTTTAATATTATAAGTAAGTTCTATTACTATATACAAAATAAACAAAAAGAATGTATTAGAGATCAAAAGGGATGACATAATAAATTTTTTACTAGAACATTCTTTTAGATATAGATTTCTTTTCTTTTTTTTTTTTATTGTGCATAGTAATCGGTGTAAAATGATTCCTTATACAATACTATATAATTTTTATAGTCTTGCATAGGCATTAATAGTGTTATTATATATATATATATTTTTAGCTTTTTTCTTCTTTCTTTTTATTTTTATATTTATATTGAATTTGGTTTTCATTTAGGGGAGTGACAAAAATCAGATGATTTTTTAGGGGGGAAGGGGTAAAAAAAGTTGTACAATTAATTCCTCTATTAAAGAAAAAAACGATATGAAGTCAGTTATATCTGTGGCACCGTGGCAGTACATTCAAATAGATTTAGTTGATTTTTACGATTTTGTAACTGTTAATCATGGGTTTGCGTAGTTACTTACTTGTGTTTGTACTTTTTCAAAGTATCTCATTGCAGTTTCTATGAAAAACAAAAAAGCGGATGCAGTTGCTGCACATCTTGTTAAAGATGTTTTTAAAATCCCGGGCCCACCAAAAGTACTCCAAAGTGATACTAGAAGGGAGTTTGAAAGAATCGTAAAACAAGTCTGTAAAATTCTTAATATCTGAATTAAACATGGCTGCCCCTGTTATTCCTAGTTGCAAGGACAGATAAAACGACTTAACCAAACGATTGGTTGTGGTTTCACAAAACTTTTGTGGAATAATAATAATCATCTCCAAAAAAAGGATTGGATAAATATAATAGATGCATTTGTTATCTTTTATAACTCTAAAGTTCACAGAGCACATAGACATACATCCCACAAAGTTATGTTCAGATGAAAGATGCACTGCGTGTATAAAACACCAAAACAAAAACTAATAAAATAGAGATAGACACTGACCAAACTAATAAAATAGAAATAGACACTGACCAGGCTAATGAAATAGAGGTAGACACTGATCAAACCAATGAAATAGAGGTAAACACTGACAATTCGGAAATAAATAAAATAGAGATAGACATTTTGGAAACAAATGAGAACATTCAGGTCAATACGATAATCCAGAGGATATTATATAGCAACGTATATTACAAGTATCACAAATTCAAGAGGTTAGATTTATAATTGAACCAGTGATATCATCAAATCGCATGATTAAGTGCTCAGCGTTAGGATTAGTGTTAGGGTTAGGTGATATTTAGGCGATTTGTACTGTAATAAACAAATAAAACTATGTAATTGCATGTCATGTTATATAATGATCACTATGGGTTCCTTGTTAAAGTATTGCAGAGGTAGTTTAGTAGTTTTAGAGTAGTTTTAGTAACTTGTTTATTTTTAATCCGTAAATGCTACTTTAGTAAAGTATTATACTAAGCTATATCAACAGAGAAGCATCCATCGAAAAAAAATAGCTAACAATACAATCGAACCTAGAGCTTCTGTTAGCATTGCGCCAGACTATGATACAAATCCACAAATGCGAAAGAGAAAATTGCAACCAATGTTTTCTCAAATGGGCATATTTAAAAGATTAACTTCTAACAATATACAGCGATTGTAGAAGTTGATAGCAAAGATATGCCTATCCCAATCAAATGAATTAAAGTAACTAAATCTTAAATAATATATATATCATTTAAATTTCGTTAAATTTTTCTTTTTTTTTTTTTTTAGAAAAATCAAATTTTAATTTTTAAAATCAAATTATATATAAATATATGTATATAAAGAAAAAATTTTTTAAATTTTTTTTTTTTAGAAAAAATTATATAGATATATATACTTTATATATATAATCAAATAAAATGAATTTGCAAGATTTAAATTGCCTGTAAAACTTTATTTCTCATCGCAGAGTACAAATCATTGTTACAAGTTTTTGCTGCATTAAGGTTTATGAAAATTAGAACTGCGGTAGCGCTTCATATTCAGATTGCGTTGTAATTGTAGTGTAATACACACCATAGCATTCAAAAGCCACTAACCTTCTTTTAAACCAGCGATGTTGGAACTAGTGAAATTTTTTTTTTTGAAATTGAAGTTAAATTTGAATTCACTGTCATAATTTACAATTCCATAAGTATTAAGTTGCCTTTATAGAACTCAAAAACTAAAAAGACTATAAAAGCCACTAACCTTTTTTTATAGTTTAGCGATAATGGAACCAGTGAAGTAACTTTTTTTTGAAATAAAGCCGTATTAGAATTCATTGTCATAATTTACAATCTTACAATCCCAGAAGTATTAAGCTTGCCTTTATAGAACTCAAAACTATAAAGCTACTACTCTTTTTTTTTTACAGATCAGCAATAATGGAACTAGTGAAGAATTAAAGTTTCAGATAAAGTAAAT
Organism: Gigaspora rosea; assembly: GCA_003550325.1. NCBI lineage: Eukaryota > Fungi > Glomeromycota > Glomeromycetes > Diversisporales > Gigasporaceae > Gigaspora > Gigaspora rosea. Next base: position 85,009 of record QKWP01000660.1, read on the forward strand.
AGTGTAAGACTTAAATACATTTTATATCCAGTATAGAATTGTGAAATTTCACAGAGTCTTCTACCTACTAACTTTTTTTTTTTGGAAATGAAGTCACATTTGAATTCATGGTCATAATTTACAATTTCATATTATTAAGCTTGCCTTCGTAGAACTCAAAAGTCATGAGGGTAATAACAGCACTAACTTTTTTTATAGACCAATAATCAATAGTATTGAAACTAGCAAAGTATAGAATCATGAAGTTCACAGAGCCCACTACTTTTTTTGAGGGGGGGATTAGATGTCATATTCGAATTCACTGTCATAATATAGAATTCTATGAGTATTAAGCTTGTTTTTATAGAACTCAAAAAACTATAAGGGTATAAAAGCTATAGACTAGCGGCCAGTAGCCATAATGGTGGAACCAATGAAGTATTGGAATTGCAGGCAAAACTAAATAAGATTTCAACATTCTGGCTGCATTTTATAATTCAGTATAAATTGCGAAGTTTATAGAGCCCACTAACCTTTTTTTTTGATTTTGAGAAGTCATATTCGAATTCACTGCCCAATATTGTGAGCATTTAATCTTGCCTTTACAGAACTCAAAAACTGTGAAGGCCATTAAAGCCACTAACCTTTTTTACAGACAAGTGATGTTAGAACCGGTGAAGTATTGAAAGTAAACGGAGTATAAGACTTGTAGTCTAGTAAGAATCGCGAAGTTCACAGAGTCCACTAACTTTTTTTTTTGAAATTGAGAAGGTGTATTCATTTCACTGACACGATTTACAATTCCATGAGTATCATAGTTTGCTTTATAGAAGTCAAAAACTGTGAAGGCCATAAAATAACCAACCCTATTTTTATAGATTAGAGAGTTAGAAATAGTGCTGTATTAAATTGCGAATGAAGCAAACAAAGTATAAAACTGGTCGCATTTTATATTTCAACTTAAAATCGCAAGGTCACTAACCTTTTTTTTTAACAAGCAACACTTCAATTTTTCGTAGCATCAAGGTCTCTGTCATGCTATAATATAAGTAAACATCTTTACAATATAAAAATTAAAATAACTGTCAAACTGCTAACCTTTTTTTCACAATAGTACTTGAATTTTTGGTACACTTATATTTCATCTATACTATAATCACAAAGTATTTTTAACATACATACGTTCCAGTCAATGTTTAATCGTATATACTATGACAAAAAAAATTAGTTGTGGCACATAATGCACCTCGTTTGACAAGTTGGACAAGTTGACGTACCTCATTTGACAAGTTGACGTACCGAGAACAGATGATCATCAGATGATTATATGAATTTCAGCATTAGCCGTTTTCAGCATCAGCTGCGACAATTATTTAATAAATTATAAAACTTTTATAGTAATACAAATCTATTCTGATCACAGGATCCTGTGATTGAATTTTAACAATTTTGGGCTTACTATAATTTACTCATTAAAAGGATCATTTTGATAGTTGTATCATCAAATTTGGTCTAGTAGATCAAAGTTATTTACTATTAAATGTTATATTTAACTTTTTAATAATTGTAAAATCTGATTGGCTAATTGGGTATCAGGCATAGGTGGATGGAGATAAGCTCATAGTAAACAAAAATTAGCTATTTCTGGAAGCTTCCTATGGTAACAATTAAGGCATTATTAATAAGATCAATTAGTAGTATATAAAAGTATACCAGTCAGTATTTAAAATAGAAATTTTAATTTACCAGTACATGCACCTGTTATATAAAAAAATACTGGCTCAAAAAAAAAACCTGCATTAGTAGAAAATAATCATCAGTCATTGGGGCACATAGATGCACGCACCGGTTACTTTAAAAAATTTTAGATCATGCACCGTTTGTTGCACCGGCTCAATTTTAAAATACCGGTATATGCAATATAAAAAACAGTAAATCTGGATTTTTATCATGCTATTTTATATACTGATACCGGTATGAATAATCGATAAGTATAGTAATTATAAAGTAATTAATAAAGGACATGGATCGTATGATCTATATATAATACAAGTAATATGAGTCAAATTAGATATATATAAGGAAGCAATTAGAATTGTTTAAATAAGAGAGAATTAATTAAGTTAGTCTTTGCATAAGTAAAACACCTTTGTAATAAATATAATATATTAATTGATGATCTATAAGCCAACTAGATAAATGATTTGCAATTATTAAGTAAATATGCCGCAATTTAATTAACTAGGAACTGGAAACCGGTGTAAGTCCGGAGCATAATTTTTAAAAAACAAATATATATATATATAATACAGTATATAAAAAAAATTTTTTTTTTTTTAAATGTTAAAGGTGAGACCTTGCTTTTATCTTTATTAAATTTAATAGAAACTTTTTACAATACTAAAAGAAATTTCATTTTTTTTAAATCTAATGCTAAGAATAAAAACTCAGACATATTTCTAAGTAAATCTAAATACTTATCTGCGGCCTAAATCTACCAGAGTGGCCAAGGCTCATCTAGATTTGTGTATATGTAAGAATATCTGATGAAGGTGTAGAGAATTTGATCCATTTATATAACCAAGTTTCAATTTTTTGTAGTGAAATATCAAAGATGTGATTATGACTATCTTGTATATTTTTTGAAGAGTTGGATATAGAAAATATACTAGAAAGAGAAGATGAAGCTTGGGAGTATAATGCTTGATTTTGAGATCTAGAAATGCAGTATGGGATCCAAATATTTGTATAAATTTGCTGATTGATATGAAGTAAGAGTGAAATAGTGAGAGAGCAGGCAGATTTAGAAGATGTAGTAAGTTCATATAGAGTAGAAATAATATCCAAAGGTATCAAGTAGAAAGCAAAGAAGGTTGGTTGGGAAGTTGATGAATTTGAAAGCTATTCAAGTTCATAATTTGAGTGTATAGGTTCTCAGCAGCTAAATTAGTGATTTCAAGTTTGTTAGGACTTAGTATATGAGCTAAGGAGTCTTTTATAAGTTGGAATAAAGGTTCAGAGGTAGGACAAATAATCCAGTGTAAGGGTTCACTTGCTTGTTGGCAGAGGTGACAGGTATTAGGGTAAGATGGATTTCTTCGATGAAGAATATGTGGAGCAGGGAGATCATCTAAAAGTATTTTAATTCTAAAAGATTTGAGTGTTGAAGAGTAAAAACTATGTGAATAGTTTGAAATTTTTTGGTTATTATTAATATATAACCAGGTAGCATTCCAGTTAATATATTGTGATATTGGTAGCCATTGTTGAAAACGATTTTGAGAGGACCAGAGAGCAAGTATATGTGCATGGCAAATAGTTCTAACACAGCGACGGATAGGAAGTTCAATAGAAAAATTATCAACAGAAAGAGTAAAATTGTGATTGTAAATGTTCTGTGAATCAAAAAGAAGGTATGGGGCAGTTTGATGACAGCGAGCTAGTTGATCAGCTTTGTTATTGAATTCATCATCTTGGTGTGCAATAACTTTATGAAAAGTAATATTAAGATTGTATGATCTAATAAAGTTTAATAAAGTATTCCAGATAGGCCAATAAGGTATATTAAAGGGTTTGGAGAGAGGCATAGTATGAATTAAGCTACTGTATTTGGATATTACAGATTGGGAATCTGTAAAGATTTGTATAGAACAGTTTCTAGGAGCAGTACTAATAGCTGATAAAACTGCTACTAGCTCAGCTTTAAAGGAACATGGCCAAAATTTGATTTGTGATTGGAAAGTATGTAAAATGTTCTGGTTATACAATTGTATCCAGCCAATACCCATAGAACACTGAGAATTGCCCAGATCAATAACAGAACCATCAGTATAAAATGTTAATTCTGTTAGATGACTATTGTAATGGCAAATTGATTGCAAGGTATCAAGTGCAGGGCTAGAATGAAAGAAAGAATGTATTTGTGCTGTTGGTATAAGAAGATTTGGTAGTATTGGAATACTTGTTGGATTTCTTGCTGCAGTTGAAAAAATAAGGTCAAGATAGTTGGCATTTAGGTTTACAGATTTGTCAGGATTAAGTCTTCCAAAAAATTTGGTGGCATGGCTTGTTGGAATAAGAATAGTACATTTGTTTGCAATAATGTTGGAATTGAGAGAGCAGCTAGAGCATGGAAATGTAATAATAGATGGTGTTTGGTATAATCGTGTAAATTGTGGCTGAATATTGCACTGCCAATGTGTGATAAGGTATAATCTGAAGTACTAGATTGGCGACATGCCTTGCCAATAACTATTTGATTATCAAATAGAGTAATGAGCCAAGGTTTAGTATATTTAGAGAAGTGTCCAGTAGTATAGCTGTAGTAGTTGGTTTGCGGTAAATTGAAGTGTGGGTAAATAGTATGTGCATATGCATGGCTTGTTGTTTGGTCTTCCAAAAAGGTAAACCACAAGGGAACTTTGCCTTTTGGAATTTTGTTAAGTCTGGGTGAAATATGTTCCCAGTCAAGTAAACATGAGTTGTCAAAGGAGGTGAGTTGATCGAGAAATAGAAGATGATGATGTCTAATTTGTTTTTTGAAGATAGGATATTTAGAATGCGAAGATAGTATAGATTCAAGAGATATTGCTCTCTCTTTGATAGTAAATGGAATATTAAAGTTAGGATTAGAATTAATAGTCCATCCCAGATGTTTAAAAAGTTGAATAATTTTAAAATTAGTTGTATAGTGGTTAGGGCCATCTATAATAGGATTAGGATGCAAAAAGATGCTAGTAGATGACCAAAGGTTATTTTGGATTTGCTGGATTCGAATATGAGTTGTAGTACCAAGTAGGTTGTTGTCATTTAAGCGTTTAATAAAGTTAGAGATATGGTGTTGGAGCTGAATATCCCAAATATTTTTAATATTATAAAGTTAAGGATAAAGGAGTGTACTAGTAGGAATAGTGCGACTTAGTTTGGCCTTGTGCTTGACTAGACCTATATGGTGCGAAAGAATCTTGTTACAAGCTGATCTGTTAATGACAATATTTTGTATATGATATTCCATAGTAGGAATTATAACAGTATTAATGATATATCGTGCTTGTATATCAGTAATTTTTTTAGTTCTAGCAATATTGATAAGCTGAGAAGATTCTGTTATTAATAGGCATGTTTGCTTTGATTGTTTGTTGTCAAGTGTAAACCAGCATCCAAGGAATTTGAAAAGTTGATATGATGGCCATAGTGGAAGAGCATGGTTGTTAAAAATAATAGGGGTATAGTTATTAACTTTCAGATTAGTTGATAGAATGGATTTAGATGGATTAACTTGAATATTAGCCATAGTATAGAAAGATTCTGCAATAGAGATCATTCTAGTAAGTTCAGTTTGTAAAGAGGCAATCCACAGAGTATCATCCATATAGGCCAGGACAGAGCATTTTGTCTGGATTTTGTCAAATGTCTGATTTTTGAGGTTAGTCATCCAGGATGTACTGATTGAGTAACTAGGTGTATTTGTATGAATATGAGTAATTAAAGGATCATAATAAATTCTTCAAAGAAGAGGAGTAATAGTTTCGCCTTGATCTATACCATTCTGAACCTGATAAGGTGCAGTAAGGCCAAGATTAGTAATGACTTGGTTTTGTCTGTCAGTTAGTAAGTCCAGAAGAATATTGATTATACTAGATAGTAAATTAAGGCGAGTGAGAGAATGTTTAAAAAGTGTAAAGTTGACAGAATAATAAGCCTTGCTCATATCCTGAGACAATAGCCAAATTTCTTTGTGGTTACAATTTGCATCTTCAATTAGATTGTTTAGAATGTAAATGGGAATAGAAGTACTATTGTTTGGAAGTACAACGTAGTTATAAGGAGATAGTATAGTATGTTTTGAAAAAACTTGGTTCAGTCTATTAGTAAGAATTTTTGTATAAAGTTTTCGGATGTGTTCAATAAGGCTAATAGGTCTTGTGAGATTTAGATTACCCTCAAAAGTGTTATTTTTTGGAATAGGAAAAATTCTTCCATGTTTTTAAAGTTTAGGAATACGGTTTTCAGAAAGGCATCAGTTAAACAAAGCAGTAAGTGTAGTAATACCATGAGAACCGAGATGTTTGATCATTTCATAGCTAATTCCTGTAGGACCACAGGCTTTGCCATTTGGAAGTTTAGAGATTGTTTGAAGAACTTCTTCTTTTGTAATAGGGATAGTAAGAGAGGTATACCAGGCAGAATTGATATGAGAAAGAGGCTGATAATGTTGATGCCAGAAATTGTCAAAGAGAAATTGGTTAATAGGTCTGTGAGCAGTCCAATTATGGTAATGTGATTTATTATGCTGTTTGATTAAGCTAGGTTCTGTGACAAGTTGGTTATTAAGTTTAATATTCGAGAAGTGTATAGGGGGTGGTACCGATCAAGAATGCTATTAATAGCTTGTTTAGGTTTGGAAGTTAGGGTTTCACAACATTTTTCAGAGGCATGATTAATTTGTTGTCGAAGAAGAAGAGAGTATTCTAACTGGTATGCGTGATAGACTTGTTTCCAGACTTCATAGGCATGTTGAAGCCAGGATTGAGTACTAGCAGTATCGAGTGATAAAAGAGGGTCCAGATTGGCTTTAGTGTAGGAATTAATAGAAAGAATATGTGAGTTAATATGTGGAAGATAAGAATTTGGGTTATTTTTAATCTTTTTAATAAGTTGGCCAAGTTTTTTGAGTCCAGTATAAAGAGCAGTACAGTGTGGTGTATATTTATGGTTATAGCTGCGTTTGCGAGATATTTTGTTTGGAATTAATTGGATTGCTGCTTGTAGGATAGAGTGTTGAATTTTGTGCCAAGTAGTATCAATATTTTCATGAGTATTTACCGAAAGGGGTATATTGTGCTGCAAAAATAGCTGTGTAATACACTCTGAAAATTCTGTCCACTGGTCTGTTGACATAGATTTGTAGTTAAATATTCTTCGACTAACACCAGTATGCATACGAGGGGGTTTGCTATAAGCATTAGGAAATGTCCAGGAAGAAAAAAGAATAGAATGATCACTAAGAGTGCTAGTTTGACTATTATCAAGATCATATGAAAGAATAAATTGTATATTAAATGAATCTGTCCATATATAGTCAATTCTACTATGAGCCAGATTGTTTGACCAAGTATAATGTGTATTGTTAAAATGGGCACCTATATCAAACATGTTTGTATGATGTAGAAAGTTGATAAGTTTGTATTTGGAAGAAGAAGAGCTTATAGTATTGTCTTGTGTATTAAAGTCCCCAAGAATAATAGGATGAATATTTAGTTGTCGAGCTTGTAAAATCCAGTTAATAACAGTATTCTGAGTATTATTTCTTTTAATAGTATCAGTTGAAGATAAATAAACAGAAATAACTCGTAACTTGATATTGCTTTTGAAGAAAAGGTCGAGTGCAACTGCGCCTTCTGGGTGCATAAGACAGCTATGAACGTGAGGCTTAAGATAGTTACGGATCATAATAGCAGCACCTTCTATTGAACTATTAGCATTAGCCCAATAATATGTATACAAATTGTTGTTACAAAATGAGAGTTTGGTTTTGTGTAAAATTTTGGTTTCTGTAATACAAGCAACATAAATATTGTGGTTAATGCAATAATCTTGCCATATTTGTCTCTTAGAAGCTGAGTTAAAACCTCTAACATTGTGGGTAGCGATATTAATATGTAAGTTACGAGTAGGTTGAAAGTTTGAAGATATTAAGGGGTTGCCATTTGTAGTTGGTGAACTGTTATAAGGTGATGAAGTAAGAGAAGATATAGGATCAAAAAGGTAATCAATAGAAGCTGGCAATTGGAAATTGATATTATTGTTAGAATGTGAGTTAGAAGAATAATTTGATTTGAGTGGAACATCATCATAAAAACTTAGATCTTCAAAAGGTACAAAAAAGTGATTAGGTAAGAGGTATTCATGTAATAAATATATACGTGCTTCTTCAAACACATAATCAATTCTGCTTTCTTTAAAAAAGATTCTGATATATTGTTTTTTATAAAACATAGGATATTCTTCTTGGAGATAGGTTAAAAAGGAGCCAACAGTTTGTGGTAAAGGTAAAGATTGTAATCTATGGTAGTATAAAAATTTGTTGTAGCATGTTGATGGTTCATAAATCTCGAGTAGATTAGGATGAAAATTGATATAAGTTCTTTCTATATTATTAGTAGATAAGCTAGAATAATTGTCAGAATCGTCTGGTAACAATTCATATTCACTTGTTCTTTAGGGTAGATAGAGCCATATTGTTGTGTAGATAATAAAGAATGTGTATAATGCAAGTGTGGTATTTCAGTATGGCATGATAAAATGGTATTTGAAGTACTAGCATTATTATCTGGTAGCAATTTGTCATCAGAATAAGTTAGCACTAAATTGTTGGGGTTAGAAAGTAATATCTCAGAGGGAGATGATGATATGGGTTCTGAGATATTTGGTGCAATGTCTTCTAAAGCGCTCACCGTATGTCCAGCTTGCACGGCTCTGCAAGATTCAGAAGTTCTCAGGTTAAGCGTTAGAGGACCGTCATAATCTAAATCTTCCGGGTATATATAAAAAAAAATTATAAATTATATTTTAATATTTGTTTTAATAAATTTAAAATCACCATATTTATATTATGATAATTAAATATACATTATATAGTTAAATAATATATGGGGTCTTTGCCTTTAAAATGACCTTATGGGACTATGTAGATCTTATAAATAAAAATTAAAATTTCTAGCTATTCAGTAATCCAATTCAAATAAACTTTTTTTTTATTTTGTAGAGTTTAGTGAGTTTTACAAAATAAAAAAAGGTTTATTTTTTGAATTGGATTACTGGATGACTAGAAACTTTAATTTTTATCCATAAGATCTACATAGTCCCGTAAGGTCATTTCTTTTCTTTTTTTCTTATCCTTTGATGCCCAAAAACTTCTATAGCCAGTTTCTTCAATTCTAATCCATTTACCCTCAAATTCGTCTCTATAATCCCAATTATATCCAACCCTTCTTTTTTTTCATATTTTGCTAAATCTATTAACTTTTGCTCATTTAACTTAATCCTATTAATATTGTGCATTCCTATTTTCAGCTGGCTATATTCCTTTTCCTGATTTTCCTCTTTCTTAAACTGCTCTGTTTTTTGTTCATTGTTTGAAGCCATTTTACAACCAGAGCCCATTGTAATGGCTTCTTTCTTCTTTATGACGCCCATGGCTACTTTCAGGAGCGTTGAGCAAACCTTTGCTCAATTGTTCTAATTTTCTCTTTTAAGCTTTCTAGCATACTTTCTAAGTTATCTTCCTCATTCAACTTTTGTATAATTTTAATAGTGATTTTTTAGAATTACTAAGTAAATTTCTTTAATATTGATACCTTTTGATCTACTGGCCCATTTTGGGTGATTTAACTACCAAAATGTTTGTCTCAGTGAGACGATTCTAACAAGCCCAAAATCGCTAAATTCCAATCATTGAATTCCAAGATCGATAAAGATTTGTATTGTCAGACAATCATTTTAGCAATTTTGGGCTTGTTAGAATCGTCACACTGGGATGAACATTTTGGTAGTTAAATCATCCAAAACGGGCCAGTGGATCAAAAGTTATTCAATATTAAAAAATTTACTTAGTAATTCTAAAAAATCACTATTAAAATTACACAAAAGTTAAATGACCTTGGGACACTGTGATAAGATTTTAATGATTTTAGGCTTGTTAGGATCGTCTTAGTAAGCGAACATTTTGGTAGTTAAATCATCTAAATTGATCCAGTAGAACAATAGTTATTAATAATTTTATAATTTTATACTTTTGCCAGAATTATAAAAATTTGACCAGAATTATAATTATAACCTGATATTTTTGGGAACCCACACACCCACTAAAAAATCACGTAATTTCTGGAAGCCCCCTAACCTGAAAATTTCAATTTGTGTCTGTCTATATATAATCTCTGTCACATTTTTATCTATTGACTAGCAGATCATCAATTAATAAAGTAAAAGTTAAAAACAAATACTTGCTTGTATCATATTTAAATAAAATCTTGATAGTATCTACTTTCCGGATTAGGTTCTTTAGTGATACAAGTTATTAATTAACCTGTGATAATAGTGAATAATTTGGTCTAGTAGTCTATTTGGATAAAATAATCACCAAAGTGTTTGACTCAATAAAACAATTTTAAAGAGTCTAAAATTGTTCAAATTTAGATACAAAATACTAAAATCATAATTGATAATCCACTAGTCAACTGGAGAGTGATTGTAGTGTAACATAATGCAGATTATATATGAAAATTACTATAGGTAAATATGGTATGCTTCCATCTAAAAAATTTTTCTTATAAGTTAATGGCACATATTTACTAATTAAAAGTTTAGATTTTTCAAATCAGCCTAGTGGATAGCAAGATATTGTCAAAAAACGATTGGTTAACTAAATAAAATTTTTATCAGTTAACTGACTTGTTATACTATTTATGACTGAGTTTTTAGTTATACATAAATTTATAAAAAAAAACATATAAAATTACTATAAGCTTTGAATCTTTGATGTTTCTTCCCCTACATATTAACTTAAAATTAAATTTTTTGGGAATATAAAACAAAAAAAGAAAAAAAATTGAGCTTAAAAATCAAATTAAAATTTTACCAATTTTGCAAAAAACAAAAATGTAACTTTACCAAAAACAAATATTTAATGGGTAGTCTGCAGTTGAAGGTATAAGTTTCATAGTAAAAATTAGCAGAGATTTACTATATATAGAAATAGAATCCTATGGGTGGCAATCAATTAATCGACAATCACTTCACCGACATAACATTTTACTGACAATTATTCACTGACATGTTCATTTTACTGACAGTTTATTTCACCGAAGCTCATTTCACTGACAAAGTAATTCTGGTCATTGTCGTTAGGGTCTGAGTAGAATTAGATAGAATTAGAGCTAAAGTTAGAGACTTTTTGAAAAAAAACTTTTTAGTGAAATGAACTTCGGTAAAACAAACAGTCAGTAAAATGAACTTGTCGGTGAATATTTGTCGGTAAAATGTTATGTCGGTGAAGTGATTGTCGGCGAAATAATACGAACCCAGATCCTATATATTCCATTTTTAAGAAAAAACCCTATAGTAAAAAATCAAAACAATCCCATATATTGTGATCTAACTGACTAATTTTAATGATTTTTACTGCTATTATAATCAGAAAAATTAGTTTTACAACTTTTATTAAAACTAAAAAAAAGTTTACATAATAAAAAAAAATACTTTTATATGTAAACAAGCTAGATTCCTGTATTATAAAAAGCATATGAATTTCCGTTTTTGTTTATTATAAGATCTGCAATTTTTTTACCCTTTTAGAGTCAAACTACTCTTTAACAATTTTAAAAACAACTTATATATATAAAATTATGACCTGAACAACTTTATTTAGCCTACCAAAGAAGATTACCTTGTAAGAAAAATGGGTTACCTATGTATTAAATAAATTTTAAGTTTTAAATATAAAACTTTTTTTTATCAAAATAATCTACTTTGGGCACTTAAGCAAAGTTGTTCAGCATGCAATTTTACTTATAATTAAAATTAAAATGTACTTTGTTGGCAATTTACTAGATGAAAAATAGGTCAAATTTAGAAAAAAATTTTTTTTTATAAGAATTTTTTTTCTAACTTCAACTACATTTTTTATAGTAAATAGCTAAAAAAAACATGGTTTAATTTTAAATACAAGTAAATTGCATACTAAACTACTTTGCTTAAGTGCCCAAAGTAGGTTACCTTGATAAAAAAGGGTTTTATATTTAAAACTCAAAAAATTTTATTTAGTATATAGGTAATTCTTTTTTTTTACAAGGTAACTGTCATATAGTTTACGGTGACACCCTGTACTTAGTACGGGGCATGCAGATAGATAATGAGTTACCTAGTGAAACGATGAGTGCCATTAAAGACCAACAATACATTTCGAACGACTCACGTAATGACGCTTTTGGGCAGAATCATAGTGGTGATCGTAGTGTTGGGCCGCATTATTAGGATCGGGTATGCCAGGTACCATGATCAATGATCATCATAACAATGGAGGGTTAAAGGTTAATTAAGTAAAAGTATATTAGTAATAAGGGTTACGCAAAATATGTAATCAGAGTTTGGGTATAAATAAGAAAATGTAAACAAAGATGAGAAATTAGTCTCTTTGTACGAAATTAATAAAGAAACGATTAGTACGAAACTTACCAAAGTAGAGTGTTTTAGTGCTGTCTCAAGTGCCAAGTGAGACAAAATTGTGTACAAAAGTTTGAGTTAGATATTAGTTCTGGTGAGACTATTTACCACGTGTTAGAGTAGGACCTGGGTAAAAGAAGTACCTCTCGCAACGAAAAGTAAAAATTCGAAAGCAAGTAATTGACGAAAGATTAATAAGTAATTTCAACAAAAATAACATTAAAACTGTCGAAATAAGCTTGAGAAGGAATAATTTCAATAGCAAAAATAAAAAAAAAAGAAAANGAAAATAAAAAAAAGAAAAAAAAAAAGAAAAAAAAATATATATATAAATAGTAAAATACAAAACGTTATAATTTTGTGAAAGTAATCAACTATGTCGACTCATGATACTATTACGAAGCCATTTTACCATGGCCGTGAAAACGAAGACATAGAAGATTTTCTTTTCGATTTTGAAATGTACGCTAAATCAAAGGACTGGGATGACGATAGAAAGAAAAAGGTGGTTGGATTGCACGTTTCCGATAAGGCAAGGATATGGGTGCGTGGACTAATGAAAGCTTCGATGAATTTGGGTAACCTAAAGACTAATATGGTAAAGACTGCTAAAACTAAGTTTCATGTGGAAGAAAAGGTCGCAAGGTTGATGAGGATGAAACAGGAGGAAAACGAGTCAGTTGTTGGTTACAATAATAGATTCGAATCATATGCTTTTACAATTAAGGACGAAGTTCAAGATAGGGAGAAGCGAAAGTGGTTTATTGCTGGACTAAGGAAGGAATATCGAACGAAAGTCGAGGAACATTATCCAGCTGATTATGATGAAGCAAGAGGCTTAGCTATAAAAATTGAAAGGTATAATAAGGACAATGAATTCGATACAAAAACAGCAAATAAAATGTTATTGGAAAAGACAAATGAAGGTATCAAAGCTGACATCGATGAATTAGCGAGCGCAATAGAAGCATTGAAAATATCTCGCATGGAAAAGAAACCTGATACCGATATACAAGAAATAAAGGATGCAGTAAAGGAATTGGTGAAAGCCATGAAAGATCTTACCAACAAACCTGGAAAACCACTTAATGAGCGAAACTCTGTACGTATTACATATATCAAAAAGATGGTCACATATCACATGACTGTCCCGAAAAGGACTCTAGAAATCAATCAGAAAATTGGCGAAATAAGGAAAAGAACTTCAATAAAGAGAATGAGTCACAAAAGAGGCCCGACGTACGACTTGTAGATATCTCCAATGAGGGATTGAAAAGCGAGGATGAATTTTTGGTGGTCAAGTTAGTTGATGATAATGAAATGGATTTGGCAAATGTAAGAAACTTAGGTAAAAGAAAGCAAGAGGATGTGGTGGCTAAGACATCTAACAAAAAGGGAAGGACCTGCAAAGCTTTGGAGATAAGACAAGAAGAATTAACAACCTATCAAAAAGGAAATAATAAAGAATCAATCATGTATATACCACTTACGGATTTGACGAAAAATCTTGACATTCTAAAAACCGTGGCTGATCTTAAACTCACCATATCGCTTGGGCAATTATTTAAATGGTCACCAAAAGCAAGGAGTGAAATTATGAAAGCACTAACTCAGAAAAGAAAAGATTCTGATATAACAAATACGGATGTTAGAATAAGGTTTATACAAGGGTGTAAAATGCAGAAAAATACGAATAAAATCATACCTATTTGTCCTGCGGTGATAAACGGAGAATTAGTAAGTATACCGATCGACCCCGGCTCCCGTCTAAATCTTATGCATGTTAATTATGCAAAGAAAAGAGGATTGACATGGCAAAGAGCATACGGAAAAGGAAGGATGGCTAATGATATATTGAGCGAATTTACTAGATATATACCTCAAGTGAAGGTAGAAATGGAAGGTGTGGTGACTAATCAAAGCTTCTACGTAATGGAGTCAGCAAGTTTCAATGTACTTTTAGGGATGCCATAGTTAGCGGGGGCCCAGTGTAATTTATATTAGAAGAAGAATGAATACTGGTGTACAGTGTCTTCTGAAAGTCGAGAATCATCGTTCATCGTCTTTGTTGTGCCGAGGAATTGGGTTGAAAGATGCGATAAAAATGATGATGATGAGTCGGATGATTATGATGATGAGGATGAAATTAATCGGGTAACGGCGGTACGAAGATTTCAGATCATTGTAAATAATAAGGAAGTCTTTGGAGATAGAGATGAACAGATAAGAAATGAAATTGAACGAGACCAATCACGTGATCGACTGGTATCGAAAGTTAAAAGTCGACCTAAGATATCAGAGTCAGTGGTATTACGAAAACTGACAATGGAAAATATAAAACTACTGAATTTTGGGCCTAAACTCTAATCGAAAGAAAAGAATTATGTGACAGATCAGATAATAAGTGACATTTCTAAGGTGTTTGCCTTCAATTTTTCCAAATTGGGTTGCACCGATTTGCTAAAATATGAAGTAAGGACCGGTGGCGCAGATATACCCCATATGAGATTGAGGCCGATTAGAATTAATAATCCAGAGAAAGCACAATTGTTTGAAGATCACTTGAAGCAAATGATTCAGTATAGGTTGTTGGAAGAAGGAAATGGACCGTATGCATACCATTGTTTTCCGGTGGACAAAAAGGAAGGTGGAACTGATCGAATTTGTGCTGTTGGAAATATGAAGCCATTAAATAAACACATTATCAAGGACAGTTATCCGCTTCCTATAATCAGAGATATTTTGGAAGAAGGGCAGGACATGAATGGTATTCAAGCGTCGACGCATTCAAGGGATATTGGCAGATACGAATACGCAAAAAGGATCGAGATAAAGTGACGGTGTCGATGACGTTGGGAGTTTTACGATATACGGTGATGTGTATGGGCTTGAAAAATGCGAGTGAAACGTTCTAGCGGCTGATGGACCTGGTTTCAAAAGAAGAAAAATGGTGAAAGGTAGCTGCGGCGTATCAAGATGACATGGGGTTGTGGACTGATGGTAATTTGAAAGACCACGTGGATTTGTTTTTTGAATTGGCTAATACTTTTGAAAAGGCTGAGCTTACCTTCGCGGCTAAGAAATGTTATATTGCATTAAAAGAACTCAGCATGTACAGTTTTATTGTAAGCAAAAAGGGAATTAAAGTTGACACAAAAGGTCTAAAAAGGATACAGAACTGGCCAGAGCTGAAGAATTGTAGCGAATTAAGATCATTTTACAGAACTGTGGGGTACTATCGTCAGTTTATTAGGAATTTCAGCAGAATTGCATGACCATTGACGAATTTGATGAGAAAGGAATGTATATTTTATTGGGAGAAGGATCAGAAGGAGTCGTTCAAACAATTAAAAGAAAAGCTGTTGGAAGATGTGGTCTTAAAAGGACCCGATTGGGGAAGCGCGAAAAAGGGGATAAAGCTGTACCATCTGTATACGGACATGTGTGACATCTCAATTAGTGCGGTCCTGGAACAAAAAGATGAAGAAGGAAATCTAAGGCCTTTATCGTTCGACTCAAGAAAATTAAATAAGACGAACTCAACTATACAGTTACAGAGAAAGAGTGCTTGGCAATTGTACTTGGTTGTAATACAAATGAGCGATATGTTGGTGGTACTGTCTTCAATGTTTGGGTGGATCACCAAGCACTCGAGTGTTTGTTCAATAAGGCGGAGTTGAAAGGAAGGGTAATGCGTTGGGTTTTAGTGCTACAGGAGTTTGAGTTTAAAGTACATTATAAAAGTGGTAAAAGGCATGGTAATGCCGATGGAATGTTGAGGTATCCAGTAGACTGTAAGGAAGTGAACGGTGATAACGAACGTTTTGTGGAAGGACTAATTATGCGTGTGGATAGTTATAACAACAAGAAAAAAGATTTGTTGTGGATAAAAGGATACCTTAAGGAATTCGAATGGGCACGTGACATAAAAGCGACTGATTTACCTTGATTATGGAGAAAGATGAGATGATACTGCATCATTGGGGATAATTTGTATAAAAGAGCGAAAGGTGGCGTTCTACCTAAGCGTGTCATCTTCGAAGAAGATAAGAAATATCAAATAATAGCTGCAAATCATCGAGGAACCGCAGAAGAAGAGGGGCACCGTGAAATAAACGGTACAGCAAGAAAGATATTGATGAGTTATTGTTGGGCATCAGGAAATATATATGATGATGCTGAAAAATATGTAAGGTCATGTATTGAATGTCAAAAGTGCGCAACCAAGGCTATGAAAGAGCAAATTCATGTGACTGCGACAAGTTGGATTTTTCATAAGCTCAACATTGACTGCGTAGGGCCGTTGCCCCGAACTAGCGGGGTCACGAGCATGTCGTGTTGGCTGTCGAAGAGTTGACAGGATATGTGGAAGGAAAGACATTAAGAAAGAAAAATGCAAATGAAATTGCAAAATTTATATGGGATGAGGTCATTACAAGGCATGGGTGCTTCGGGGTTCTGGTTTCAGACAGGGGTACAGAATTTAAGAATAATGTATTGAATGAATTAGCAACACGGTTAAATATTGATCAACGATTCGTGGCAAGTTACCACCCAGAGGCAAATGGGCGTGCAGAACGCACAGTACAAAAATTTACTCGAATTATACAGAAAATTTGTGCGGAAAAGCAAAATAAATGGCACGAGTATGTGAGAAGTGCTATCTGGGCAATAAATGTTACGGTAAATGACTTGGGTTACTCGCCTTTCCGTTTGGTTTACGGGCGTGATGCCGTAACTCCTATTCAGTTAATAATAGAAAGCTACCAAGTATACCTTGTGTGAAGGAACTGGTCAACAGATGAATTGCTAGAGTATCGAACAATGCAGATCAAGAGAATGGTGGAGATTTGAGAAATGCACAGGTAGAAAAGGATGAGTTAAAACAAAAATGGAAAGAGATACACGACAGAAAAGCGAAAGAAAAAGCACCTTACCGGGAAGGAGATCTGGTCCTGGTATATGATTCCACATTGGAAACTACGTTACGGAAATTGAATTACCAGTGGATGGGACTGTATAGGGTTCGGAAAGTAGGAAAGTATGGTCAAGTGAACCTAGACGAATTGGATGGAAGTGAACTAAGAGATCCGGTAACAAGAAACAGAGTGAAGAAGTTATTCACCTGGGAAAAGGAGTCTCCAGATGAAAACGAAGAAATAAGCCAAGATGACACGGCCCTCGAGGTCGAGGACCAATGGGGTCCAGCTCGTGTCGCATGGTTTACGGTGACACCCTGTACTTAGTACGGGCATGCAGATAGATAATGAGTTACCTAGTGAAACGATGAGTGCCATTAAAGACCAACAATACATTTTGAACGACTCACATGATGACGCTTTTGAGCAGAATCATAGCGGTGATCGTAGTGTTGGGCTGCATTATTAGAATCGGGTATAGCAGGTACTGTGATCAATGATTATCGTAACAATGGAGGGTTAAAGGTTAATTAAGTAAAAGTATATTAGTAATAAGGGTTATACAAAATATGTAATCAGAGTTTGGGTATAAATAAGAAAATATAAACAAAGATGAGAAGTTAGTCTCTTTGTACGAAATTAATAAAGAAACAATTAGTATGAAACTTACCAAAGTGGAGTATTTTAGTGCTGTCTCAAGTGCCAAGCGAGACAAAATTGTGTACAAACGTTTGAGTTAGATATTAGTTCCGGTG
This sequence comes from Gigaspora rosea, assembly GCA_003550325.1. Taxonomy (NCBI): domain Eukaryota; kingdom Fungi; phylum Glomeromycota; class Glomeromycetes; order Diversisporales; family Gigasporaceae; genus Gigaspora; species Gigaspora rosea. Next base: position 102,884 of record QKWP01000660.1, read on the forward strand.
AGACGTGTCAGTAACCTTCTTCAATCATCTAAATAAAGTTGTTCAGAGCATAATTTTATACTATCATACTTATTGTTTTAAAATTGTTAAGTTTTGTTTTTGACGAAGTTGTATTTTTGTTTTGTGCAAAAACAACAAAATTTTAATTTGATTTTTAAGCTCAATTTTTTTTTTCTCTTGCTCTATATTCCCAAACAATTTCATTTTAAGGGTTGAGTACAATGTCGATTATTTTTATATATGATCATCATACAAAAAAATTTTTATTTAGAGGCAAAATATGCCATTAATAAAAATTTTTGAGAACGTATTCAATTTTGGCCAAAATATTGTAGCATATAGATCAAATCCTTCTATTTATTAGTGAAACTTTAAAGCCACAAATTATATTAAAAAACCTACTTGTATATATTATCAATTTTCTTAGAACAATTGAAATTTTCTTAGATAGCACAATATAAATAACATACAATAACATACGGTCATCACTTGATTTCAATTGAATGTTATTATAAAAAAAATTAGTAACGTTATTACTATTAATATGTAGATCATTGTACTCTACCCTTAAGTTAATATGTAGAGGAAGAAACATTAAAGATTCAAAGCTTATAGTAATTTTATATATTTTTTTTATAAATTTTATATGTAAAAAATTTTGTTGTGACATATGGTGTGACTGCTATATAAGAAAGATTGTTTCTATAAAGTTTTTATATAGTTAGCTAATAATTTTTCAATGATATCTTGTTATCCACTAGGCTGATTTTGATGATCTAACTAGGACCCCGAAGAACTCTAATACAACTCAGATCTAAGTTTGTATAATTTTAGTAGTATTTTAGCCAAATAGATGTATAAAATAGAGCAAAATTTGAAAATTTACTATATAAAAATGCAACGTTTAATGAATTTCTATACAAAATTTCTTTTTTTAGAATCATCTGAGTTGTATCAGAGTTTTTCAGGGTCCTATCTAACTACTGTTTGATGCATCTTGACGAGCTCTATAACTTTCAATTAGTGAACATGTGCTATTAACTTAGTAAGAAATTTTTAAATTAGAAGCATATAACATTTTATTTATTTTTTAATTTGTAAAGGTTTGTAGACAAATATGCTTGTATAATTACTATAAATATATCACTGATCTATTTTTTTAATTATTTAAAATATTTAAATAAACAATATTTTAAACACAAGGATTGTATTTTTGAGTTATTTAAATTTATGAATAAATATTAATCTCGCATCCCGTAGTGTGATTATATATTGCTGACCAATCAGAATGCGCATCATATTTATCATATTTATTTTTTTTTAAAAATTTTTTTCTTTTATTTATGTATTACTGTAATTATAGCAGTTGCGTCATTCAGCTAACAATTACTACTACATTGTTATGAATTGGTGCTGGTGTTCAAGTTTTGTTAGTAAGTAGTTAAGGCATAGTTATGCTGCTATATTTCATTCTCTTGTTCTGTTATTAAGTCCTGATCGTTTGTTGTTTAGTCGTCACTGGTACCACTGAATAGAAGTCGCATTAGTATTAGAGATTAGGTTATTGTTAGTAAGTAATTAGGTTGTAGCTGATGCTACTGTATTTTGATTTTGTTTTGCTACTTAGTAAACTGATATTGTTAGTCTTCATTGGAGCCATCGAGTAGGTCGTCGTTATCAGTACTGATTAGGTGAAAGATTAAACTGTGGTTGGTGCTATTGTATTTTGTTCTTTATGGGTTATTGATTAAGTTGCATTTGATTGCTATAGGAGCATCATCGTTGGTACAGGCAATTAGATTTGTTGTTGGTGCTGGTGGTCAGGTCTTGTGAACTATATTATTGATGCTGGCTATAAGATCTTGTCAATTGTTTTTTTTTTTAAGTTCTAGTTGACGTATGTCAACAAACCGAAAAGAAGTACAGCTATCTCTGTAGAAACAAAATTCGTACTCGAACTCTCCCTCCTATAAAATTTGTATAGAATTATTTTAAACTTTTCATCAAGGCTGGCCTATGTAGTATAAAGACTACCAGAGTACTACTAGCTAATGCCATGCATCACGAATTCGACCAATTGTTTATTGCTATTTCTAAGAGGAACTGAATTCAAGTAGATTTTTTATTTTCTAGTTAAACTAGTGTTAGGGTATGGGTGTACATATGGTAAATTCAACTGAAAATATGATTTTTTATAAAATTCCTGAATCTATTTAAGTTCTGTTTTCGCTTAAACTAACATATATATCAATTGCAATTTATAATATAAATTAGAGTTTCAAAATAAAAACTTCGATTTTATTGTTTAAATTAATTATTTAATGTATATCGTCCAATACAATTATTGCATATGACTAGCGAGATATTAGAGTACCAATAAGGTGCGAGATCTAGATTTACTCTAAATATATATTATAAGACAAAAAGTTTATGTTGCTTATAAGCTAAAAATATTAAATTTTAAAGAAATTTTTTAACCAAAAAAATAATTTACAATATCTTGGCAAATTTTTTAATATTGGTTTTAAAATTATAGTTTCTAATACTATATTGTAGTTTATATAAAGAATGACAACTTTTATTATTGCACTTTAAATAATTTACTTGTAAAAATTAAGACTTATATTAGAAGTGAAAATTTTTTTTATAGATGGGAATATATAAAACTTGAGAAAATTTAAAGAAAAATTCTATAGTAAAAGTTCCAAAACAAATATTACACCAAAATTTTTTAATAATTTTAAAAAATTTTTAAATAAATTGATAAACCAAAACTAATATTATATTTTTTACTTAGAAAGTATATAGCTAAAATTAATATTTAAAGTTTTATTTAAAAAATTTAAAATTTTAAAATTTTCACAAGCAAATATACCTGTATAACAAATTAAGAGATAGTAATTTTTATATATAATTTGTATCATATTATACTATAATTACCCTTCAGTTGACTAGTGGATTATCAAATAAAGAATTTTTTGCTTAGATATTTAAATTTAATTAATTTATAATTTTACTATATAAATCAATTATGAGTGCTTAAGTAGACTTATTCTAGTGATCAAAATATAAATCTAATATTTTTATATAAATTAAATAACTTTTTATTATTTGACCTTTAATTTTATATTCAACAAAAAAAATTAATTTTTTTTAAAAAACATATATGTTGAGTGTAAAAATTAAAGTTGAATAATAAAAAGTTATCTAATTTATATAATAATTTCAGAATATAGAAATGAAAAGTGTCAAATTTTTTCAAAGTAAAAGTTTTCTTGACTTTAATCTTAAATATTTTAACAACTATTTTAGTAAATTAATAATTTTTTTTATTTTAATTCTATATAATTTCAAGATTAAAATAAAAATTTTTTTAGCAAATTTGATTAAATAGTTGTCAAGGTATTTTAATTTAAAAATTAAAAAAATTTTACTAAAAATAATTTGTCACTTTTCTATTAACTCACTCCATATACCGTATTTACACGAAATAGCGCGCATCTGCGCGTTATTTCAAGAGGATGCGCGTTATTTCGAGTACGCGCATGGGCGTTATTTCGGGTAAAGGTCTAATTTTGAAAAAATTGTGCATTATATATGTGTGATATATAAAAAACCTGTATTTCTTAATTTTATACATAGCCTTTCTGATCTAAGTTAGATTATTGACTAAAAAAAATCTTATTTCTGCTTGTTATTTGAATTCATTATTTCAGCAGATTATTAATATGGCATTTGGAGTGTGTATTATATTAGGACGCACATGGGTGTATTTTGAAACTAGCATGCTATTTTAAGAAAATGCAATTTTCGAAATAACGCCCATGTGCGTTATTTCGCGTAAATACAGTAAGTAATTTGATCTCTATAATAAGTTTACTTAAGGGTAGAGTGAACATAGATCAATTTTAATAGTGATTATGTTGTGATTATATGACATTAGATGATCAACCAATCACGATTGTAAATAACATAGATTTAACCAATTAGAATTAATTATTTTTGTATAACTACAGAAAATTTGAGCCAATTTCAGAAAACTTTACGCCATATAGAAATATAATTTTTTCAAATACTATATTTATTAAAATTTTTACTATTATAAAAAAAGTATTTTGTACTATATTATTAAATTTTTGGCTAAATTAATAGCAACTATAAAAACTTTTATTTTAGCACATTTTTATTTTTTATATAAATCTTATTGCACTACTAAAATTATATAATAAATAATCTACATTCACTCTACCCTTAAGTGTTTATAATTGATTTATATAGTAAAATTATAACTTTACTATATAGCAATTATAATAGATTGACCAAAAATTGTTTTATAAGCTACTACCAACTTTTGTGTTTACAGAAATATATAGTAATACAATATATTTATTTATTTATTGTTATAAATTTTGCTTTTTAGAGGTTTGTTTATTATTTATTTATTTATTTTTGTTTTTCAAAAAATTGATCCTAATTTCAAAATACTGCTCTACATTCTAAGGGTAACTATCCTATAATTTGTAAATTGATAAAAAAAGTCAAATTTAAGCATCTTTTCTCCAAATTTCAAGTAAAATAAAAAAGCTTCTGCTGATTTAATGTATTTTCAGATGCTGAACAAGTTTTCTTAGTGCATAAAGTTAGAATTAATTAGTAAAATTTTGTGAATCATAAGATTTTATAGAATTTTATTACCAAAATTCTATAAAATCTTATAATCCACAATTTTTATTAATAAATTCTAACATTATGCACTAAGTAAACTTGTTTAGCATATAAAAATATATTAATTCGGTATAATTATTTTTTATTTTACTTGATTTTTAGATATTAGATGCATAATTTTTGATTTTTGATCAAAAAAGTCAAATTTAAGCATATTTTCTCTGAATTTCAAGTAAAATAAAAAATATTCTGCCATTTAATGTATTTTTAGATGCTGAACAAGTTTACTTAGTGCATAAAGTTAGATTAATTAGTAAAATAAGAGGTCTCCTCCAACCTATTCTAGCTAGTTAATTAATTTGAAATAATTAATCATAGCATATATAGATAATAGGGGGTATAATGTTACATTGGTGCCTGTTTACAGTAACAAAATGTAGTTTTGAAATCTTTAAATGTAAATTTTATTATTTTTTTTACTTAAATAAAGTTTCAATTATGCATTTTAATAATAATAAAAAAAAAATTAGTAAAATTTTGTGAATCATAAGATTTTATAGAATTTTATTAATAAAATTCTATAAAATCTTATGATTCACAAAATTTACTAATTAATTCTAACTTTATGCACTAAGTAAACTTGTTCAGCATCTAAAATACATTAAATCAGCAGAGTCTTTTTTATTTTACTTGAAATTTGGAAAAAATATGCTTAATTTAACTTTTTTGATCAAAAATCAAAAAATATGCATCTAATATCTAAAATTCAAGTAAAATAAAAATTATTATGCCAATTTAATGTATTTTGGATGCTTAACAAGGTTACTTAGTGCATAAATTAGAATTATTTAATAAAAATTTGTGAATTATAAGATTTTATAGAATTTTATTAATAAAATTTTATAAAATCTTATGATTAACAAAATTTTACTAATTAATTTTAACTTCATGCATTAAGTAAACTTGTACAGCGCCAAAATATACATATAAATATATTCAAACTAAGACCAGCCTGCAGACTTTGGACCAAATTTGGACCAAACTCAGACTTAACTAAAGTTTGGTTTGGGTCCAGTTTGTATATATTATTTACTTGAATTTGATTGGCTAGTTTAGTATCAGGTAGGAGAGGGGGTACCCTCTTAAGAGGTGGAAATCACCTTATAAATGTCACTACCCTAAGCTTTCAAGAATAAAAATCATATATAGGCTCTGAAGTCAGTTCCAAATATATATATATTAAATAAAGTAAAGTGGTATTTGTAAATGCTTTGTGAAAACATCATACTAACTTCTAACTCTTGTAATTTTTTCTAGTAATATTTTAGAAAAAAGAGAGGATATGCATTAGCTGATGAAATAGCAAATGTTTTAAGTTAGAATCAAGATTACCAATAGGTACAAGAAGAATTTAAACTAATTTTTAGTAGGAATAGAGATGGATTTGCCCATAAGTCATTTGCAATACGTATGAAAGCAATATAGCTATAGTTATAAACAGTATAGTACAGAGTATTGTTAGAAAAAAAATGAACTGCATATTTGTATAGGAGTATTGATAAGGTGTACAAACATGTATATTTTGTATGTGTATCGAAGTGAGGTGGGTGTACACTCTGCACTACCCCAAATTAAGATTAAGGATAATGATATATAAGTATAGAGTACAGAGTACTATTAAAAAATAATTAGCACACATGTTTGTGTGGGTATAATTTAAATATATAAACATGCTTGTTCATGTATTAAATAGATGAGACAGGTGTGTACACCTTATACTGTTTTCAAATTAGGGTTGAGAGAATTGATATAGAAGTATATAGTGGAGTACTATTAGAAAAAAAAATGAACATGCAGGTTTGTGTGAGTATGGTTAAGGCAAATGAATGTGCATGTTTATATGTGATATAGTTGAGGTGGATGTGTTCACCATCACCATCCTCAAATTAAGATTAAGGGTAATAATATATAAGTATAGAGGGCAGAGTACTATTAAAAAAAATAAACATGCATCTTCATGTGGGTATAATTTAGATATATAATCATGTATGATATAGATAAGATAGATGTGTACACCTTATACTGTTCTCAAAATAGGTATAGAAGTATATAGTAGAGTACTGTTAAAAAAAAAACAGAACACACAGTTTCATGTAGATATAGTTAAGGTAAATGAATGCACATGTTCATATATAATATAGTTAAAGCAGGTGTGTATACCATATACCGTTATTAAATTAGAAATAAGCATAATAGTATAGGTGTATAAAATAGAGTACTGTTAGAAAAAAAAAGAAATGAATGTGCAAGTTCATATAAAGTATAGATAAGGTATATAAATGCATAGGTTTGGGTATATATATAAGTAATAGTGCATATATAGATTTAGGCAAGTGTATACACCTCACACTTTTCTCGAATTAAGGTTAAGATAATAACATAAATATATAGTACAGAGTATAGTTTGCAAAAAAAAAAATAAAATAAAATAAATAAATAAATAAAAGTAAAAAAATAAATGAATACGCATGTTTGTGTGAGTATAATAAAACTCATGAATGTATATGTGCAGGCAGTGTTGTTACTTGGTCGTGTCCATACTATGTTTTTTGTCCAACGTTCAAGATTGTCCAAAATCGTCCAAGTTTATGTCCCATGTTTAACTAATCAATAAAGTAATTTAAAAAAATATATAATTATATATTTTTTTAGGTGCTGGACTCATTGGTGAAAAAATGAAAATAGATTATCTTAATAAAATTTTAAGTAATTTTAATTTGAAAAAATGTCAAAGTGTTCAAAAAACGTCCAAGTGACAATACTGTGTGCAGGTGTGATATAGATAAAGGATATAAATAGGAAATATAAATACATGTTTGGGTACATAAGTAAGGTGGATATGTACATCTCATACCACTCTTAATGTAAAGTTAAAGGTAATGGCATTTTTGGCCAATGTTTATGTGCATATATAGAGTTAGTCAAGTATGTATATCTTACACTGCTCTCAAATTAAGGTTAAGGGTAATGGCATAGGTAGATAGTACAAGTTATTATTGGCTATAAAAAAAAAGTAAGTGTGTGTTTCAGTGTATATAGATTTACATGAGTGTGTACACCTATACTATTCGCAAATTAAAAGGTAACGGTATATTGGTATATAGAATAGGTGTAATATGGAGCACAAAAAAAAAGAAAAAGAGTGAGAGTGTAGGTTTGTATATGTGTATATAGAAGTAATATATGAGTATGTGAGAGAAAACAAATAAACATTTTTGTATAGAGTATAAATAAGGCATACAAATATGTATATTCGTATGTGTACCTAAGTGAGGTGAGTGTGTACACCCTATACTGCTCTCAGATTAAAGTTACAAGATAGCAGAGTAAAAAAAAATGAAGCGAATGTGCATGTTTGGGTGAGGGTATAAATATGGCTTATAAATGTATATATTCATGCATGTGTATAAGTGAGGCAGATGTGTACTAATAATACCTAATGAACTCATAGCAAGATAGTTTCATTAGGCATCTATAGTATGTACACTCATACTGCTTTTAAATTAAATAGTAGGTGTATTGCTAGGCAAAAAAAAAGAGAAGAAAAATGAATGCAAACGTACGTTCATGTGTGTATAAATAAGGCAGGTATACACTTTATACCAGTATTGTATATGGGACAATTTTGGACAATTTTTCAAATTAAAATTACTTAAAATTTTATTAAAATAATATATTTTAATTTTTTCACCAATAAGTTCAGCACCTAAAAAAATATATAATTATATATTTTTTTAAAAAACTTTATTGATTAGTTAAACATGGGATATAGACTTGGACAATTTTGGACAATCTTGGACGTTGGATATTTTATATAGTGTGAACACATCCCATGTACAACACTGCTTTATACTGCTCTTGAAATTAATGAGTAATAGTATAGATATATAGAATAGGTATATAGTCAATCAGAAAAAAAATAAGAAAAGAGAATGAATGCAAGTTCATGTATAGATATGAATAAGGCATATGCAAGGGTATATTGTGTGTGTATAGATAAAGTGGGCGTATATACCTCATACAACTCTTAAATTAAAGGGTAATAACATAGAGCAGATGTATTGTTGATCAGAAAAAAAAAGAAAAAAGAAAAAAGAGAAAATACATAGGTCAGATATATGTATGAGTATAAATAAGGTAGGGTTCCACAATTTGATTTGATCTTCAAATATTTGAATCAAATATTTGAATCAAATTCAAATTCAAATTTGACTATATTTGATTTGATCAAATTCAAATATGGCCAAATTTGATTTGATTTGACAAATATTTGATTTTATTTGAAAATTACTATTAAAAATTCAAATTCAAATCAAATTCAAATTCAAATATTTGAATCAAATCAAATTCAAATCAGGGTCAATTTGATTTGATCAAATTCAAATTGATCCAATATTTGATTTAATTTGAATTTGAGGAATTCTAAAATAAGGCATAGCATACAAAGGAGATATTTATGTGCATATATAGATAAAGTAAATTATAGTTAAGAATAATGAGATATGGGTATATATAGAAAAAAAATGAATATGCATGTTCATATAGAGTGTGAATAAGATGTAGGTTCATTTGTAGAGAGAGCGGGTATGTACACCCTATACCACTCAAATTAAGGTCGCAAAAAATAGCATATGACTATATAGGACAAGTATTATTGGGCACAAAAAAAAAAGTAAGAAGAACAAATACACAGGTTTGTAGAGGGTATAAAGAAGGTATATGAAGGTGAGTGTATAGATTTAGACAGGTCTGCCTTCAAATTAAAGCTAAAGGAATAGATTATAAGTATATGATATAGAGTATGGTTGGCCACAAAAAAAAAAAAAGAAGAATAAATGCACAGGGTTGTATATAGGTATAAATAATGTATATGCAAGCTAAGTTTGGTGCACATAGATAAGGCAGGTGTGTATATATACCAGTGTTTAAAATAGAAATTTTAATTTACCGGTACATGCACCTGTTATATAAAAAAATACCGGTTCAAAAAGAAAAAAACCTGCATTAGTAGAAAATGATTATCAGATTATTGGGGGCACATAGATGGTTCAAAAAATTCCGGTATATGCAAGGATTTTTTCATACTATTTTATACACTGTTAGGCACGTGCCCTTGTGACCTCGGTTATTGCTGAATTTGGGTTACTGGCCATCTCCAATATGGCAAAAGGATATTAGATCTGAGAGATATTAGTGATCAGGATGATTCTTGAGATATAAATAGTTGAGCACAATAATTATAAATAAAGGCCGTATGGCTCTTTGGGAAAAAGTAATTTCCACCTTTGCTTTAATAACTACATATACTATTATAAATGTTTCTTTATTGTCTTTATTAAATAATACAAGTATATCTGATACATAATAAATATATACATTCATTAATTTTCTACAACCACGATTGTTTTCTATCAACTATCCCAAAACTCTGCCTAACCACTCAGCCAAATCTAACATGCCTTTTTCGACCTAATAAAAGTAACCAATTGCTGGTTACACAAAGCTAATCCTGTGACTCATCGACAGACTCGCATCAAATGTCAACTAACAATGACATGCTTGCAGAGCACCTTGAAAACATCAACAGCTCATCAGATATTTCTCAAATAGCTAAAAACGTAACCCAATTGTGTTTAGAAAATAAGTCACATGACTTTCTTAATGAAATAATTAATAAAATGAGTACTTTGTTTATTAAAAAAAGATTAAAATGCAAAACTTTTCGTTTAATTCTTGATAAATTAGAGCAATTTCTAATAAAGAAAAACGAAAATCCAGAGAAAATAATTAAATTTTGCTTATATCTTCAAAACAATCCTATTGCTCAAGTGATTCTTTCAAGTTGTTATTTGCTTGGTAAATGGGTTAAAAAGGATGAACATAAGGCATTCATTTATTGTCAAAATTTAGCAGAGATGGGCAATGCTATTGGTACATGTAATGTTGGATATTTTATCAATATGGAATTGTAGTTAAAAAAGATGAACATAAAGCATTTATTTATTACCAAAAAGCTGCAGAAATGGGAGACATTGTTGGAATAATTCTTGCTGGATGTTGTCATTGGAATGGAATTGGAATTGGAGAGAATGAACATAAGGCATTCATTTATTATCGACAATTAGCAGAGATGGGTAATGCTGCTGGTATATGTGGTGTTAAACATTGTTATCAACATGGAGTTGGTGTTGGAAAAGATGAAAATATGGCATTAATTTCTTATCTAAGATCAGTAGAGATGGGTAATGCTTTTGCTATATGTTTTGTTGGACATTGTTATCAACATGGAGTTGGAGTTAAAAAGGATGAACATAAAGCATTTATTTACTATCAAAAGGCTGCAGAAATAGGAGACAGTGAAGGAATGCTAAAAGTTGCTGAATGTTATCGAAGCGGAATTGGAATAACAAGAGATTTAAATAAAGCCAAATACTGATATCAAAGGTAAATATTAACTTGAACTGATTTAACCCAACTAAATTACAAGATCAGATGTATTTGAATTCAAAAAAATGTTAATTTAGGATCAGCATTAAAAGAAAATTAAACTAAAACCTTTTAAAATTTTTCTTTTGGGACGCAAATATAATTTCATAAACAAAGCTTGAGAAAAACTTGAGAAAAACTTGAGAACTAGATGATTTATTTTCTTTTTGAAAGTTTCATTCATTTCATCTAATCTTGGCATTAGATTGAGTAAATCTCGATCGTGCTGTGTAGCAAAGCATAAATTACATTATTCATTACAATTTGGCAGATTTGAGCAATTTGACTTTTATTTAAATCTCCTACCTATAATTTTTTATGGATATAAGCTCCAATTATTGTATTGGACTTTATAATTATGAAATTCAATCTGAATTGAATTTAAAATATACTCCCTGTTCATAATTGAAAAACTTAATACTGTAAGTACTGAAGTAGTAATCGTTCGTCATAAGTAATAAGACGTAAGTTAAGTACAGGATAAAAAAATTAGGAGGTTTAACATAGATCAATTTCCACAAATCTGCTAAATTTATTATCAAATTATTTAACAAATTGATATACTGTATTAAATCACCGGTTAGGGAAAGAAAAGAAAAATAGGTATTAGCATAACTAACTTATTATAAATCCTATTGTTATTAATTTATTACTAATCTTATTATTATTGATTCTTTATAAATCCATTGTTATCAATTTATTTAAAATCTTAAATTTATTTAATTTTATAAATAAATATTATATTCGCTACAAAGAATGGATGTACAATTCTGAAGTTTCTGAAATTGAAGAAATTGAAAATAAAGTGAAAAAGATATTAATTGATAACAAACATCATTTATCATGGATTTCTTTTGAAGAGTTTAGGGATTTTGAGATGATAGGTAAAGGTGGATTTGCAACTGTTTATCGTGCTAGATGGATCATAAAAGAGAATTGGCATACAGAAGTGTTGCGCTTAAATTACTTAATAAATCTAATAATTATCATGAAGAATTTATAAGAGAGGTAATTTTTAAATGTTTTTAATAATTATATTACTTGTGATTTATCATTTATATTAATTATTCAAATGGATTATTTCATTTAATAATAAGTTAAAAGCGTATTGCGATATTGGTCTTAATGATCCAACCTTTTTAAAATGTTTCGGTATATCAAAAGATAATGTTTCTAAAGATTATGTTCTTGTCATGGAATATGCTCATTATGGTAATTTACGCCAAATCTACATACTATAGCACAAATGGATTGGAAAGATAAATTAAATCTGTTACAATGTATTGCTTCAGATCTTCATATTATTCATTCTCACAAACTTATTCATCGGGATTTACATAGTGGAAATATACTACAAGATAACTTGAAGAGTACATACATTGCGGATTTAGGATATTCGATAGCAGTTAATATTGCATTAAAATCAAAATCAGATGAAATTTATGGAATTTTACAATTAATTGTACAGGTCTTATGTGGCAACCTGTGCTTTTTTCATTTACTTATTGGCACGGGATTGTTACATCAGCACCGTACAATAAGATAGTTATTATATGGGTATGTTGAATAACCCATTACATACACGGGTTCATATTTAAATCCCGTGCCTTCGGCACAGAATATGAACCCATGTGTAACTGGGTTATTCACTACAACCCATACAATAACTATTATATATTGCTCCTGAAGTTTTGCAAAAACAACTATATACTAAAAAATCTGATATTTATTCATTTGGCATAATAATGTGGGAAATTTTATATGGTAGATCTGTTACATTTGAACATAGTTCTGAATTACAATTTCAACTACAAGTTTGTGAGAGTTATCGACCACATATTTACGAAAATACAGCAATATGCTATTCAGACTTAATGAAGAAGTGTTGGCACATGGAATCTGAAAAACGACCAATAGCAAAAGAAATTTATGATATTTTTGTAGAATGGCATAATAATGAAAATATTTTATCAGAATTATCCGAATCAGATAAAAAACTACAAAATATAACAAATATATATATTGAGTCTCATCACAAAAGTAGCATTATTTCACTTAATAATAGTTATAAATATCAAGGTAATTAAATTTTATTTTTTTGCTTTAATAAATCATATTTTTCTAACAATCTTTTATAGGTAGCAAATTATATGAAATGAAAATACCAGATATCATTGATTAAACAAAGTATGTAGCCAATTTTTGGAAAAGAAAATATGGCAGTTGACATTACGATTATTAATAAGGATGTAGATATTGTAGAGATTCGTACATTCTATTTATATAATATTCAAAGTTTTTTCATATCATTCATATCGATCGATATCAATTCATTATACCCTTATCAAAACTCCAAATTTTAAATGCCATGTTACCGATTAGAAGCAATCCTGAATAAAGGCAACCCTATTTTGTAATCATTTATTCATATAAATATATAAATAACATAAAGCCTTGTACGTAGTTTACTATTAATGCAGTATAAATTGTTCCAAATTTAATTTATAGTCCTAGTCAGTGTTTAAAATAGAAATTTTAATTTACCGGTACATGCACCTGTTATATAAAAAAAATACCAAAAAACACCTGCATTAGTAGAAAATGATCATCAGATCATTGAGAGCGCACCGGGTACTTCAAAAAATTCCGGATCATGCACCGTTTGTTGCACCGGCCCAAATTTAAAATACCGGTATATGCAATATAAAAAACGGTAGATCCAGATTTTTATCATGCTATTTTATACACTGATACCCATACTGTTCTCAAATTATGAGTAATGGTATACAGGTATATAATACAGAGTATTTCAAAAAAAAAGTGAATGCACATATTTGTATAGAGTATAAATAATATATACAAGCAGGTATGTTGTATGTATATATAAGTAAGGCAGGTGTATACATCCCATACTGCTCTCAAATTAAGATTATAGATAATGGTATAGAAGTGTACATTATAGAGTATTGACAGCTAAAAAAAAAAAAAGTGGGTATGCATGTTCTTAAGGGTATAAATAGGGTAGCAATCAATTAATCAACAATCACTTCACTGATATAACATTTCACTAACAATTATTCACTGACAAGTTCATTTTACCGATAATTTATTTTACCAAAGCTCATTTCACTCAAAGTAATTCTGGCCATTGTCATTAGGGTCAGAGTAGAATTAGGTAGAATTAGAGCTAAAGTTAGGGTGCTTTTTGAAAAAAAAACTTGTCAGTGAAATGAACTTCAGTAAAACAAACTGTCAATAAAATGGACTTGTTGGTGTGTATTTGTCAGTGAAATGTTATGTCAGTGAAGTGATTATTGGCAAAATAATACGAACCCATATAAATATGGTATACAAACATGTATGTATATAAATGAGGCAGAGGTGTATACCCATACCATTCTCAAATTAAGATTAAAGTAAATGGTATATGAGTATATAGTACAGTGAATTGTTGGCTATACTGTACAAAAAAAAAAAAAAAGAGAAAAACAAATATGCAGGTTCGTATATAGGTATTAATAGAGCAAATGCATGTGTATGTTTATGTGTATATATAGATGAGACTAGTGAGGACACCCAACATGGCCCTCAGATTAAACTAGGTTAAAGAGTTCAAAAGAGATAAGAATGTTGGCAGAATGTCATGTGATGGAGGTTAAGAAGTAGTTGTATATTTTATAGAAATATAATTAGTTTCTTGTAAAGTATAATCCTGCAATAGTCATATTTGTATTAGTTACAATCTCACTATAGTCACTTTAATTTTCTTATTTATTTATATATACTATATATAAATTTTAACTTTCTTTAGTCACAATCTCGCAATAGACACATAAAAAGTCTGATTTTAGCACATGACTATTGTGGGGTTTGACTGTATATAAGTTTGTACAATTCTTGTCAACAATTCCATACTGAATTACATAATGAACAAGGTATTTTTGAGTGCGTGCGAGGGGGTTTTTTTAAATGGTATGATATTTATAGAGATTATTTATACCAGGAACAGAGTGATATATATCATGAAGTGTATGGTTTATAAGCATTTTAGTAATGCAAAATCTCATAATTGATTGGACAATGTATTAAACATAATGAAATTTGAAATTCTGCATCTCTTAGTACTACGTTTATTTATTATATAAGAATTATTTAACCTTTAACTGTTTTTCTTTTGAATAAAGTACATGATAAAAAAAGCCTTCTTATTATTGTCTTTCAAAAATGCACTAACTAAATATGCTGTGATCTTTTTTTTATTATGTACTAGGATTTAAAATATGCAAACTGGATTTACCACCTCGCAACACAGATTTCATTCTAATGCGAAAATAATAGCAGATTTAATATAATTATTGAAATTATAGTAAATTTTGGTAATAATATATAATTGTTGATAATACAATTTTTGGCCAGTATATCATTTCAATATACTGGCTGAAATTTTATTATCGAAAAATAATAATTCTACTAATTTGCAAATCAGCTGTAAATATTGAATTAAATACAAAATATAACTATCTATATCAGAGTTATTCAATATTACTAAATTAGACTTTTCGTATAAATGCGAAATAAAAAGTGTTCTGAATTTTGATCAAATTAAGCTTAATCCTGGTCATTATTCGGATAATGCCCCCATAAAAAAAAGTGCTCTGGGGTGTGGTATGGATTGGTGCCAGGAATGCACAAAATGACACGATCAAAGTGATATATACAGGTGCATTGCACTGAATGGCACGGTAAACAGTAGTACAGAAATTGCGACAGAAGGTGGCATGTTATATCTTCATGATATGTGTTAATAGTAGTACATGTTGGTTCATTTCATGAAGAGCAAAAGGTCTATATACGATTTTTTTTAAAAAATTGTGATATCTCATAATTTTGCTAATGAAATTGTTCTGGGTTACAAAATTTTGATACATGTGTAATTAGTTTGTT